>PVKS010020763.1:0-36275 GCA_004027875.1 Aplodontia rufa
AGAGAGAGAGAGAGAGAGAGAGAGATGATCCAAATAAATAAAATTAGAGATGAAATGGGAGATATCACTAAGATACTTCTGAAATCCAGAGGATCTTTAGAAACTATTTTGAAAATTTTTACTCTAATAAACTGGAAAACCTAGAAGACTGACAAATTTCTACACACATATGAGCTGCCCAATTTGAACCAGGAAGATACAGAAAACCTAAATAGACCAATAACAAGTAATAAGATTGAAACAGCAAATAAAAGTCTTCCAACAGGGGTGGAGTGGTGACTCAGTGGTTGAAGTGCTTGTCTAGCATGTGCAAGGACCTGGGTTTGAACCCCAGCACCACACACATAACTGTCAGAGAAACAAAGGCCAGATGAAAAATAAATAGAATTGATTTTCTATTCTCACTCTCTCCCTCTTTCTGTTGAAAAGAAAAAAGATTTCCAACACAGAAAAGCTCAGGGCCAGATGAATTCTTAGCTGAGTTCTATCACACTTTTAAAGAAGGTTTAAAACTAGTCTTTCTCAAATCATTTAATGAAATAGAAAGGGAGAGAACATTCTCATAATTCTGTAAAAACATAATCCTGATACAAAACCAGAGAAAGACATGTTAGGAAAGAAAAGTATAGACCAATAATGCTGATGAATATTGATGCTAAAATCCTTAATATTAGCAAACCACATTCAAAACCACATCAAGAATATAGTATACCATGATTAAGTGGGTTTCATCTCAGAGATGCAAGGTTTGTTCAACATGCATGAATCAATATATGTAATTCACCACCCAAATAAAATTAAGGACAAGAATCATATGATCATCCCAATAGATGCAAAATGATCTTTAATAAAATTCATTACCCATTCAAGTTAAAGACATTTGAAAAACTATGGATAGAAGGAACTTACCTTTACATTATAAAAGTTATGTATAACAAACCCAAAGCCAACATCACACTAAACAGAAAAAAATAAGAAATCTGAAAGTGTTTACTCTAAAATTGAGAACAAGGAAAGGATGTTCGCTTTGACCACTTGTGTTCAATATAGTTCTTAAAACTCTAGCCAGAACAATCAGGCAAGAGATGGAAATTAAAGGAATACAAATAGGAGAAAAAGTCAAGTTATCTATGTGCTGAAGACATGATCCTATGTCTAGAGGACCCCCAAAACTCTACCAGAAAACATGTAGAGCTGATAAATGAATTGAGCAAAGTATCAGGGTAGAAGATCAATATTCATAAATCAATTCTCCTATACTCCAACAGTGAATTTGCTGAGAATGAAATCAAGAAAACCATCTCATTTACAATAACCTCAAAAACTAAAA
This sequence comes from Aplodontia rufa, assembly GCA_004027875.1. Classification (NCBI taxonomy): domain Eukaryota; kingdom Metazoa; phylum Chordata; class Mammalia; order Rodentia; family Aplodontiidae; genus Aplodontia; species Aplodontia rufa. The sequence goes on from PVKS010020763.1 coordinate 1,331, forward strand.
CTAAAATGAAAACAGAAAACACAACCTTGGGAATTAATTTAATCAAGTGGGGTGAAAGATCTGTAGAATGAGATTTATAGAACCATGAAGAAAGAAACTGAAGAAGATCTTCAAAGATGGAATGAATTCCCATGTTTTTGAATACACAGAATAAATATTTTCAAAATGGTCATGCTAACAAAAGCAATATACAGATTCAATGCAATCCCCATCAAAATACCAATGACAGTCTTCATAGAACTAGAAAAATGAGTCCTTAAATTTTATTTGGAAGAATAAGAGACCAAGAATAGCAAAAGCTATTCTGAACAAGAAGAGCTATATACAATCTCAAATTTTACTATAGAGATATAGTAACAAAACAGCATGATATTGGAATAAAAATAGACATAAAGACAAATAGAAGACAGTCAATCACATGGACTTAGAGATTTTTTTAAAGAGAGACAGAAAGAGAGAGAGAGAGAGTCAATTTTATTTAGTTTTTAATTTGGCTTTCATTGCTTCAATACTTCGTTAAGTTCATGGTGCTGGGGTTTGAACCTGCATTCTTGAGCATGCCAGGCAAGTGCTGTAGCTGCTGAGCAACTTCTTCAGTCCCAATTTAGAGTTATTTGATACTTGACAAAAGTGAGAAAAATATATATTGAGGAAAAGACAGCATTTTTAACAAATATTGCTGAGAAAACTGTATATCCATATGTGGAAGAATCAAACTAGATCACTAAGCTAGCAATAAGGTACCAAAGTGTAATACCTACAGAGAGGTCTCAGGTCACACTCTCTGGTACCTACCCATACATCTAATCCACTGAAAAACCTCAGAACAAACAATGCAATTAATCACAGAGGCCCACACACAAAATAAGAAGAAAAAGAATTCACTTCAATATAAGGAGCAAAAAGAAGACCTTCAAAAATGAAGAAACAGGCTAGCAAATCTTCACCTCAAACACACAACTCCCCAACCAAGGCGTCTGTAGTTAGGGAACAGGATGAAAACCTAGAAAATGCTAACAATCTGATTATTAAAATGATCAGATCAAAGAACTAAAAGAAGAGTTAAGGAAGGAAATAAGAGAACAAATATAGGAGATGAAAAACTAATAATGAAATTGAAATACTGAAAAAAAATGCTTAAGATTTGAAAAGCACAGCCATCCAAATTAAAAGTTTAATGGAAGAATGTAATAACATATTAACCTCAGTAGAAGATAGAACCTTGGCTCTTGAAGACAGACTTTCCAATAATGAGGACAGGCTGAGTATCCTTGAAGACATTGAAGACAGAAAAGAAAACAAAACAAAATTTAAAAGTTCTAGAGCATGATCACCATTTTCAAGAAGTCTGGGATGAAATCAGAAGACCTAACATGAGAGTTACTAGGATAGAAAAAAAATCAAACTTCAAATGAATGGCATAAAGAATATTCTCAATGAGGGTGTCCTGCTTCTAGACTCCTTGTGGAGTCTCTGCTCTCCTTCCCTAAATAAATGCTATTCCTTTTACTTTTCCCTTCAATAAAAAAGAATATTCTCAATGAGATAGTTAAAATGTTTTTCATGTGCATGTAGGACACTAAATAGACCTAATCAAATGAGAAGTTCACCGAGACACATCATATTCAAAATAAACAGAAAAAACAAGGAAAGAATATTAAAAATTGCAAGAGAGAAACATCAAGTCACATTCAGAGGCAAACAAATAAGGATCATGCCTAATTTTTCACTGATACCTTAAAAAGAAGGAGGGCCTGGAATTAAATATTCCAATCCCTGAAAGAAAGCACCTGGAAGCTGAGGTTACTATACCCAGCTTCAAACTTGATGGAAAAATAAAAATATTTCATGATAATAAGAAACTTGCAGAATTAATGACCACAGACCAGCACTATAAAGAATACTCACAGACAAGCTTCAAATATATGAACAAAGAAACAATTCCCAAAACCCACAAACAGAGGAAAATCATTAAAAGTATACTCTACTAAAAGATAAAACCAAGACAGCACAAAATGCAGCAAAAAAATCATAATGGTTGTGAATCACAATCACATAACTATTTCTAACACTGAACATGAATGGTCTCAATTCCCTAAGATACAGAATAGCAGATTGGATCAAAAAACAAAATCCAAAAATATTCTGCTTATAGGCAACACATCTTATAGCCAAAGACACCCACAGATTGAAGGTGAAAGAGTTGGAAAAAACCTAATAGGCTTATGGCCCAAGAAAGCAAGTTGATTTCAACCAAAATTTAATCAGAAAAGATAAAGCCACTACATCTTAGTAAAGGGAACAATACATCAAGAAAATATAAGCACAGTAAATATCTATGCCCCAAACACCAACATTCCCAAATACATTGCAAACATACTCTGTGACGTAAAACCACTTATAGCCCTCAACACAATAATACTGGGGAATTTTCATACAGCTCTATCACCAATAGCTCATCAAAGCAAAAAAAAAAAAATCAATAAAGATATCTCCAACATAAGCAACACTATAAATCAGCTGGACTTAACAGACATCTACAGAATATTTCACCCCAAATTAGCTGTTTACTTTCTTCTCAGCAGTGAATGGATCCTACTCTAAAATAGATCATATTCTAGTCCACAAAGGAAATCTTAGCAGATACAAAAATGCTGATATAATCCCGTGTATCCTATCTGATCATAATGGCATGATCCTAGCAATTAATGGAAAATAACAGAAAAAACATAAATACATGGAGATTGAATAATGGATAAATGAGAGCTGAAATCAAGAAATTTTTGGAAATGGATGAGAATGAAGACACACTATTTCAAAACCTCTGGGACAGCATGAAAACATTTGTAAGAGGAAAATATGCAGAACCGAGTGCTTACATCAAATATCTAGAGAGATCCCAAATAAATAAGGATTGCAGAAGGAAACTATATGTGATTTGAAATCAGCTCATGGTATGGTAGTAAACTGAGGTGGAAACAGATTGTCCATGAAACGAGAGCTCCCCATTATGAAATGGGGTCTCTTACTACCAAGTTATCATCTGGAGTAGGCCTAGACTTGTTAGAAAAGTTGTACATGTAGGATTGGTCCCTGGGGGCACAAGAAAGGTCCATGAGAAGATAATCCAGACCTCACAGCATGACCACTACAGTCTCTCTCAGTTCATACTTGTGGCGCCATGGAGTTCTCGAGTGACAAGCTGATAGGAAAGGAAGAATGCCAAGCTCAATTTCCAGAACAATCAGGTCGATATGTAGGTGCAAGTCAAAATGAAATGCTATTGCCCTGCAGCTCTTCTCATGGTGACCCTCAAAAAGAAAATGATGGGGGGGGGAATGCTCCCAAGGGCCAGTTCTTCCAGGAGTGCACCTGACCAGCCAGGAGTGAGGACCAGACCCAGGCAATGACATATGCAGGCTCACCTGCAGTGACAGCAGCTTGTCTGGACTGGAGTCCAAGGAGAGAAAATTGGGATACTGGGGGACAAAAGGGAAAAAGTATATGTACTATACTAATTTTAAATATTAGTAGAGACCAAGAGCATTTCCATGGAACAGGCACTAAACAAGTAAGTACACAAAATAATTTAACCAATTGACACAAACTATTCTTTGTCATATCCACCCCAGTGCTAGCTCAGTAGACTCAGACATGGAATAGTCTTAGCAGCAGAGCACAAAAGCTTCTTATCTTTGGGCTATACTCACTGAGACTGATCTGGTTACTCCATTGCCACATGTCTATCCTGTCAGCAGAAGACAACAATTTGCTAACTCCTAATGAAACATTCTTTAAGAACAACTAGTCAGTTGGGGGATTATTTGAACTTCTTTTCATGGTAGGATGGGCCAGTGATTTTAATGACTAGCAGTAACTCATGTTTTGGTTACGGACTTCCATTTCCTGACTGCCAGACTTCAGCTAACATTATCTAAAGGCTCAAAGTGTTTGATTCACCAAAAAGAATCAGGTATAGCAATGCCCCAGACTAAAAGATCCATATTACAAAGAAGCTGCTTTGATGTATGGCCATGGAATTTCCTGGTTCTCTCACACACCACTATACCCAGACATTGCAAACTTATTAGAACAATTCAAGAGCTTGTTGAGCTAGCTTGTAGATGATATTCAGTGAATGGCATGCAATCCTCCAGGACACATTACATACACCTTAACTAAATGTTCACTGTGTGGTGTTGAGACATACTTCTGGGAACCAAGGTGTGAAAATAAGTTATCCTAGCTAATGCCACTCTTAATGACCCACCTAGAGAATTACAATTTCGTATCCTCAAAGTTCTTGGCTCTATGATTCTGGAAGTTTTGGTTTCCAGGGGGTGAAGACTTTTATACTGGTGAAAGAATTCTACTTGATATTAATTTCCATAAATTGCTGACTGGTAACTTTGGGTTCCTTTTGCTAAGGGACCTCAGACAATAGAAGGATTTACCTTTGCAGGAGGAGAACTAACTTGATCATCTAGAGGAGGTAGGACTGCTGAATATTACAGGAGCTGCCCCTGGAGTGTCCCTTGACATTCATATGGCCAATTTTGATTATAAATTGTCAAGTGCCCTGCTCAAAGTCTAAGAAGAGCAGGGTGAGCTGGGAGCTCAAATCTCCCAGGTTTGAGAGTCTAGATCAGCAAATGTGCTATCCAAAAATAAGGGTGGGGTATCTAGGAAAGATTGTCAAGAAGAGAGGCAATGAGTGTCATTTTTGGCTTTGAGACCAATTGCAGTAGCAGTGGCTATAGTTCATTTCACTAACCTTCCTTTTTAAAAAAATTTTTTTTGGGCTGGAGCAGTGGCTCTGGTTACGGTACATGCCTGGCATGTGTGAGGACACAGGTTCGAAACCCAGCACCACGTACCACGTACTCAATGAGTGTTGGAGCAACGAAGGCCACATGAAAAACTAAATAAAATTGATTCATTCTCTCTCTCTCTCTCTCTCTCTCTCTGTGTACCTATCTCTCTTTAAAAAATATAAATAATTTTTTTCCAAGAAGGACCAGCCAGAACCCCAGAGAAACTTATCTCATGGGGGATAGATTTACTATACAAGAAAGTGGATCTATTTTTCTCAGAGTGAACTGCATTGAAGACAACAGCCCCTTTTTAGGAAATAGAGGCTTATTCCTAGACCCATGGGAGCCATCTTATCTGATGTCCAGCTCCCTCCCAAAGGGAAGCTTATATCTAGTGAAAAATCAATTTTGTGGTTACAATGGGTCTCCTGATCTCAATTCAATACCAATTGGAAGATCTATCTAAGACCTAGATCTCCTCTATGGAACTGACTGAGGCATCTGTTGCAACTTACATCCTTCTTCAGCTTTACCCTCTGCACATTCTTGCTTCCCTACCCTTATAGAAATGGCTCTAGAAAATAATTCATTAATATTCTTTATGCAAATCTTTGACTCAGAATCTATTTTATAGAAAATTTAATCTGAGATAAGAAAGTAAACGTATTACACACCCATAGAAATACACCAGATTTTATCAATTTATTTATTGGGTGATAAGATTTGGGATGATTTTAATTTTCTTTTTTGAGTTTTTCCATAATGGTCATATACTACTGTCATAATCAAAACAACTTTTAAAATAAATTATGAAAAAATATTTTCTTTGAAATCAGGAAATTTGGGTTCAAATATTGGCTATATGACATTTGGCAGGTTGTTTAGCAGTTGTTATGAAACTGAGTTTCAACCATACGATGTAAATAGTCATAATTACACAGCTTGGATATTTTTGAGGCAGAACATAATGAATATAAAACACTAAGAAAAACTGTAATGTACTACTGAGATGCTATTTGTTTCTGATTTTATTAGCTCTTGGAACTGTTTCCTACTGTTTTTATTTTTATACATTGGTACTAAATGACAATGGTGCTGGCTTAAATGACCAGGAGGATCATTGTGTACATTTTATTTATCTTTTAAGTAAAGATTAGAGGTGGGCCAGTACCCTTCATCAGACTACCCAGATCAAACCTTTAAAATCTCTGATAGGGTAAAGAAAGTCAACGTCTTGCTTGAGTTCTGCAACAATTCTGTATACAAGGTTTCTGATTCCATCTGGGACCAAAAGCCAGAATATTCAATGCCTCTAAAATGCATCACTCAAGGATTCTAACTCTTGGGACATAATACATGAATGGTCTATGAAAAGTCCTGCTTTTACTCAGTTTCCTGGGAGAATTTGTTTGCTGTAAGATCTAGTGAGCTCGGAACATTTTGGATCTTAGTTACAGGAGCTTTTAAAATGTTTCTAGGTAGCAGCATATGCTTATACAGTTAATAAAATTCTCTCTGCCTCTAATGCTGTTGGAGGACTCATTCTCAATTGAAATTTGTGATAATCACCTTTAGAGTCAACCTTCTCCTATAGCTGAATTAGTCTGGTTTTGGTCAATACTAATTGTGAATAATAGGAAAATTTCTATGTCAAGTACTTGATTAAATAGTTTTCCCTTTTGTGGTTAGTCATAAAAAGACATAATATTTAATAAAAGGCTTAATTGCAACTAAAGTTGAAGTCCTTTTCCCCCACCAGTTATTCATTACTTGCACTGAGGATTTGTGTTAACAGGAAACTGTAACAAATTTAATAGAAATGTGATCTCTTTACAAGCATATGTTGACATATATTGAAAAAAGGACAGCCTTTTTAACACATGGTGTTGGGAAATCTGGAGGTCCACATGCAAAAGATTGAGACCTGATCCTCATCTCCTATCTGTCAAAAAAAAAAAATCAACTTAAAAATAGATTAAGACCTTAATGTGAGACTGAACCTCAAACTACTGGAAAAAAACACAAGCGAAATCCTTCAAGACATTAGCACAGGGAATAATTTTCCAGATAGGACCCCAAACAGGGAAAAAAAGCAAAAATTGAAAAACCGGATTACATCAAACTAAAAAGTTTCTGTGCCATAAAGGAAACAGTCAATAGAGTGAAGAAATAACTTATGGAATGGGAAAAACTTGTTCATCTGATGGAGGATTAATATTCAGTAGAAACAAAGGGAATTGAAAAACTTAATGAGTAATGCAGTTAAAAATGAGAAAATGGTCTAAACAGACACTTCTCGTAATACGAATGGCCAATAAAGACTTGAAAATAGTTCACTATCAACACCATCAGAGGAATGCAAATCAAAACAATGAGATATCATTTCACCCCAGTTAGAATGGCTACTGAAAAGAAAAAAAAACTAGCAAGGATATGGAGGAAAAGGAACTCAACACACTAATAGTGGGAGCATATATAGTACAACCATTATGGAGAATGTGATGGAAGTTTCACAAAAAAACAAAAGTGAGTCTATGATATAATGGAGCTTATCTTGTTTCTGGGTATAGATTCTATTTAAAGGAAATGAAATGAGCACATCAAAGAGATACCTGATCATCCAGGTTTCTTGTGTCACTATTCACAATAGTTAAAATACAGAATCAGCTCAGATGTCCATCAAAAGACAAATGGATAAAGAAAATGTATATACCAGCAGTGGACTATTAGCTGTAAAGAATGAAATCCTGCCATTTGGAATAAACTGGATGGAACTGTAAGACAGTGAGTTAAGTGAAATAAGCTGAATATGCAAAGACAAGTACTGTATGTTTCTCTCATATGTGGAAGATAAAAGAAAATCTACCTGAAAGTAGAATATTGAGTGATTGGTAGGGACTGGAGAGTGTGTGGAGGTGGGGTGTGGGGTGGAAAAACAGTGGTTGCATGTGATTCATGTATATTATATGCATGTATGTAAATCTCACTGAACCCAATTAATATGTAAAATTAATATATGTTAATGAAAATGTAAAAACATATGTATAAGTACAAAAGTATGGAGTGGACGGATTCTTAGTCATGAATATAAGTGTATTCTGTCCAGCTTCTGGGGTGCTGGGTCTTTCTTTCATTCTTGATGCCCTATTCCTGACTATTAAATGGGAAAAACAGGTTCTCAGTACTTACCCAAATTTTTTGACTCTTATGTGAAATAACAATGTGAGAACACTTTGAGACATATGCAGTAGAATATGAAATCCTTAACATGAAGGATTCAATTGCTTGCTTGTTTTGCTCAATGCTATATTTGAATTTCTTAGGTCTAGAAAATAAATGCTAAAGCATTGGAAGCTATACTGAAAAGGTGTTTAAAGGAAATATGGTTTTTATTTACAAAAGATGATTCTAATGTACAGTACTATACTATAGTGACCCCATTATTCATGAGTTGAATAAAATGTAAAATCAGGGGTTCCTAGAACACTGTTGTTGGTCCCCAGGTTCATTACATTTGTGGTTGTGCATCTTTCATGAACCTGATTACTGTACCAGCTCTTGAAAGGTCAGGTGTCACACTGGTGTTTATATTGACTGCCTAACCGCATTTGCCGTTGAGATGGTCAGCAGCATATTGCAGGCCTGGTCTAACTGACCTATGAGAAAGAATATACCTTTTCCTATATGGCTAACTTTTCAGCTGGTTATATATCACTATTACTGTATAAAAATAAGAAAAATGTAGAGGAAAACAGGGGAAACTAGGCTTTTAAAATTTAGCTAGCTCTGCTTGTGCCTTTTTCCTCACTAATCTTTATGTTTGAGAGGCACATAGAATTTTATTGAGGCAAGGAAGGGAACTACAGACAGATGGGCTGTCAGGCTTGGTACATAAAAATGTATACAGGATCCTATCTTTTAGCCTAAGCCATGTTCTTGAGTACATTATTTAGAATTTACATAAGTAAGATATTTGTGAGATCAGTTTTCCATCTGTGACCTGATAGTTTATAGATGAACATTTAGTGTTTTTATCAAACTAACATTTTATACTTGACTCATGTCCACTAAAGAAAACTCAGTCTTTAACCTCCTCTAAACTCTCTTTACTAAAGGACGGTGGTCTTCTTCCTCTTCTTCTTCTTGTTTTTTTTTTTTTTTTTTTTGCATCTTCTTTATAAGATGGATGATGCCTGATATTGTAAAAGTCACTCAAAAATACCTGACCATTTGACCATTTCCTGGTAGTTATTTACTTTGCAATTATAGCATATATTCTTTATGTCTGCTTCCTTTACATCTATCCCGTCTTCATGCTTTGACATAACTCTTCCTTTTTTTTTTAAACATGGAGGGAGGGAAGGAGTGAGAAAGAGAGAAGGAGAGAGGGAAAAGTAAAGAGAGGATCAACTTTATTTATATTTTCATCTGGCCTTTGTGTCTCAGATGCTTATTGTGTATGTGGTGCTGGGGATTGAATCCAGGTCCTTGTGCATGCCAGGCAAGCACTCCAACTACTGAGCCACAGCTCCAGCCCCAACATAATTCTTCTTGTACTATAACAAAAGCAAGCATTTTTGTATTGTAGAGACAGGATGATTCATTTCATATTTATTTATTTATTTATTTATTTTTTCCAACAGAGCAGTCTACATGGTGAACTATTTTAGGTTTGGGTTAATTGTGAATTTGAAATTCTTCTAGAAATAGTAAAAATAAGAGATTCAAGTGTAACACTCTTAGCATATAGTACTTGGTATATTGTGTTTTAATTAATGGCTTTTGACTAAACTAATCAGAAAGGAAATACACCTTTCAAAAGTTTGATCGTCTCTGAGGAAGTTTCAGTTTTTACATTTATGTTATCACTGATCTATTTTTCCATTGTTATTAATAAAATCATATGTTCACATGAAGACAATTTTAAAAGATTTCAATTTCAATAATTGAACACAAATTTTTAAAAGTGTTCTTTTTTAGTGTTTGGTTTATGAATATACTTATATGGTTGTAATGTTGTATTAACATTCTTTAAATATTTTAATGAATCCTCTATTATTGCTAGTAACTACATAGACTTGATTAGATATTATATTGTAACTTACTTTACTGTTCTCTATAGCCCTTTTAATGATTTTTTGAAAAATACATTTGATATAATACTATAATGACTATCTTTGCCTGGACAGCTATTCTTTCTCTCATGAATTAACTACTTATGAATATTTAAAGACTTTCAAAAATTATCAGTTTATAGTCAAGAACATCCAGAGATGCTGTTTGAGTTTCACAATTATATATATGTTTCATCTCATCAACGTTGTCAATTCTTTTGATTTTTTTGTTGCTTTTTATGTGTTAACTTTTAAATATTTTTTATTGTTTTTTTCTTTTTCATAGTGAGTCATTTTAAAAACATGTCATACATTTCCCATACTGATATCACATGATCTATTATAACATAGGCAGGGGATTTACTGCTGGTGGAGGTGGTGCCATATTCTCTGTCACTTCAGCCAGCAGGTTCCAGCTGGAGTTCCTGCGCACTTCCACAGCATGCCTCTCCTTTCCCTGGAGATGTTTGATAACAGCAACTAGGTTAGCCTCACAGTTTTCCTTGATTTTCAGAATCAGCTTTTGCCCTGCAAAGTTGCTGACGTTGTTTTCTTCCAAAGCCTTCAGAGGATTTCCCATTCATGTTCCCTGTCCATTGTTTCAGCACTCTGCTTTCAGAGACTTTTCTCTTTCCTGTGCAGTCTTCATTTTTTTTCTTTTTTTTATTATAATTTTTTATTTTTTTTATTTTTGAACAACCTTACAAGATTTTAACAAAATAATATAAAATGTGTATATATTCTGGATATTGCAGTTATCCCCAGGAGTGCCCCCCCAATTACCCTCCTTTATGCCTCCCTTCCCCTTCCCACTATATCTCTAAAAAAAGTATTAGATTGTAAAGCATTACATCTTATCTGGATTTAACTCATGCTACTAGACCAACAAGCAAGCGTCCGTACTTTATCCGCTTGCTAGATACCACAATCTTCATTTTTTTTCCCTCTTTATCTCCTCCAGGACAGGTCTTTCATTTTTGGAGAAGCTGAAGTTCCATGGGGCTATTGAGATAGGAGACAGTAACTTCTAGATCATCTCAAAGGCTTGGCAGGAGGCATAAAGGTTGATTTGCTTCACTTTCATATCATAGTAAGTATACATGTTGATGTTGTGAGCTTCTGGGTAAAAGCAAGAGCAGATCAATGACAGCCTGGACGGCTTCTTTTTCTTCTTACACACCACTGCATCTTAACCATTACAGCGGGATGAGCAGATGCTAAATGGTTTTGAAGTGTCTGGCTACATAAGCCAAGGGAGAGAAAGAGCAATAAGACTCTTGTTTTTGTATTTAAATAGTTAGAAGTGTGTCTTAATGTTGCTTTAGTTTTAACTTCAAAGCAAAATTAAATAAAAATATTTTATAATGTTTATATTTCCTCTAGTATGAATTGTCTCTGGGACCGTAGTGTTTGGGGACATTTATATAAGCTCTACTTTGTATAAGTATCAATACATTTTCATACTTAAACATTTTCCTGAATTTGTTTTCCTTAGTATTTATTCCATTTTTCTTATCTTAAAAACTGAATATTTTGGTAGTCAAATATTTCAGTCTTCCCATTGTGATTTTGTAGTTGAAAAAGAATTTTTCATCTTCAAATGAAATTTATATTTGACCACAGAAGCAGGGAATAGGCTTATTAAAAAAGAAATCCAAGTCTTTTCTTATGCAGCTAGAATCATAATTGTTTATTAGGTTGGCTTCCTGAAACACATGCTGCTTTTGAAAGTAGAATACAGTATTGTGTTGTAGCTAGTTATAGGCTATTTGAAGGTTGAAATTTCTTTGTTATGGGTTATCTGCTTGTTTCTGGTCAGAAGCTGTAGAAACTGATTAATTTACCCGAGGAAAGGATAAAATCCTGGAAGGGTTTCAGGGACTCAGTGAAGGAAGGGAAGCCAGAGGTCCAGGATTAGGATATGTGTTGGAAGGTATGAATTTTGAGTTTGAGCAGTGCCACCACTGTGGAGACCCACCATGCCCTGTTTTCTCTACTGCTGCTGCCAGAATATGGACTCTCAGTCTTTTTGGTGAGCAGCTACACTAAGATGAGTTCTCCAAAATGGAGAGCATAGTGCCCATAGGCAGGCACCTGTGGATATTGGCTATCCACAAATGGCGCACTTACGAAAGCACTTTTGCAGATGATCCTTCCTATCTTCACATTCTAGTTTATTGCTCATGAAGGAATAATCAGATTCTCATGGATTAAAACCCACCAACAAAACGCCAAGGAATTTAGGGCTTTTCTTGTTCCTAATTAGTTTAACAGAATGTGTAAATAACTTAAAAATGTGGGCCAGTCATCTATTCTAAACCTTCTCTTTTATATATACTTATTTCAAATAGATATTAAATGTTTGGTCAGATGAATTGAGTATCAGAGGGAGTAGAAAGTAATAAGTGGATTTTCTTTATGTAGCTTTTGGGACATTTATTGTTTTTGCTCTTGATGAGGTCCATCCCTGGCTAATATACTAGTTTCCTATTGCTGCTGTAACAAACTTTGTGACTTAAAATAGCACAAATTTATCATTTCATAGTTCTTGAGGTCAGAAATCTGTACAGGTCTCTCTAAGTTATAATTAAGGTATCAGTAGAGTTGGTTCCTTCTAACAGCTCTAGGGAAAATCTTTTCTAAAACGTAGAGGATGCCTAAATCCCTCAGGTCATGGTCCCCTCCCGTTTTCTAAGCCATCAATGGTTGGTCTAATGTTTCTCAGATTGTTTCACTCTGACACTGACTCTTCTGCACTTTTCTTCCACTTTTAAGCCCCTGTGATTACTTTGGGCCCACTTTCTAATCCAGGATCATCTCCCTATTTTAAGGTCAATTATTTGGCAAACTTAATTCCATCTGTTACCTTAATTCGCTATTTCCATGTAGTGCAACATATTTATAAGTTTCAGGGAGTAGGAACACTACTCTTGGGAGTGTCATTGTTCTGCCTACCCTGATTATTCATTCAGAGCTTCTCTCTTTGGTGGGCAGTTGACCCAATGTGTGAACACTATTCTTTTTTGAATTTTCATGGACAGTGCCTCTCTGTTTGCTCACTACTAGAACTATGGGTTCATGATAAAACAATTTTATTTGTCTGAACTTTTCCAGATTGAAAATTGTCTCTTTAGTCATTAAATATGTGAAATCTTTGAATTCTATTGTCTTCTTAATTTACCTAAAACTCATGTGACCCTCAAACTCTTAATTTCAAGTTAGGCCTCAGAATTATTGGGCAAATAGATACATGATTGTTAGGATTATTATAATTGTTTGACTTGAACAAACTCAATTATTACATATAAGAAAGTATACAGTTGTTAAAAGGTTTCAAAACATTACATTCTGTAAATATTAAGGAATGTTTTCCACCATAAATATATACTTCTGGAAAACTGTGCGAAAAGAACAACATTGTTTCACATTTCACACCAGTATATTTGGATCCAAACATAATTTATGTAATTCTTGGGACATATAATAAAAATTCAAATGTGAATGAGGCAATCAGATATTTTATTTCATTTTCTCATTTATGTTTTTCTCTTTATGATCAAGACATCTATCATTAATGATTAAAATGAGTGATTATGGGAATGTGAAAAATATTCTGAAATCACAGGATTTATTACATTATAAATCTGACTTTTAAATAGTCCTACTTCTGCTGTAACCTCATATTAAAGAGACCTCTAAGAATGACTACTTGATCTTTAAGGTGAAAAACCAATACAAACAAAGAAACAAAGTCAAAATTATAGTTTCTGTGTGTAATTAAAGATCCCTATTTATGGGGCTGGAGTGGTGGCTCAGTGGTTTGGGTGCTTGCTTGGCATGTGCAAGGATGCAGTTTCAAACTCCAGCACCATGTTCACAACGAAGTGTCAGAGCAGTGAAAGTCATATGAAAAACTAATAAAATTCTCTCTCTCTCTCTTTCACTGTCCCTCTCTCTAAAAAAAAATCCCTATTTGTGTCAAGGATCAATCAAGCTAACCAGTGTAAAATCCATATATAGCCTCATTTATTCAATTAATAATTTAAATACTATTTCTTATGCATTTTCAATGGGTCAGACATTGTAATAGACAACTGGCATTAAGCTAATGAACATGGCCACTATATATAAGGACTCTATAGACATTTCAAAATGCTTTCAGCAAAATTCAATGTGTAATTTCTTTCTTCTTTTTAAGATGGACTGTGTGAGAGAAAGAATCAATTTTATTTAGGATTTTTTTTTCATGTTGCTGTTGTTGCTCTGCCACATCATTGTGTACGTGGTGCTGGGTTTGAACCTATGTCCTCGCCTTGCCTGGCAAGCACTGAAACACTGAGACACTGCTCCAGCCCCAATTTATAATTTCTTATTCCCTATTTTACTCATGAAATCCTAAACTCTGGTTGTAATACCTGTCCTAAATTATTGCTTACACGTTACCCACAGCTGACCCCAAATATAGTGGCATAAGAAAACCAACAAGTTATGTACTGTTATTTTCTTTCAAAATCTTGGAAGCTAATTTGCTTCAGTCAGGCAGATGTCTCTTGGGTTCTTTATGTGATAGCTGTCAGGGCTGGGACTAGAGTCATCTTTGAGACTTACCCATGTCTCATGTTCAATGCTGATTGCCAGATAGGACCTCAGCTAAGGCTGGCCTGAACATCTTCATGTAGCCCTTCAGATGGCCTGAATTTCCTTACAACTTGGAGGTTGGGTTCCAAGAACAAGCATCCCAAGAGGGAGAGAACCAGGTAGAAGCTAAATCACCTTTTCAGAACTGGCCTTGGAAGTCAGAGTGTCACTTCCACTGTACCCTGTTGGTTGAGGTAGTCACAATGGAATGTTCAGCATTAAGAGAGAAACAAGACTTCATTCACCTCTTTGAAAGGGATTAATGAGAGTATAGAGATATGGTTACAAGCTGTCTTTGAAAGGTACAAGGCTACACCTATTTAATATTATAGCTGGTATACTTGTGAATATGCTGAAGGTGAGTTTTACAGAGATCCATCTGGTAGCCACTTATTAGAATAAGAGGCGATAGATAATGAGGAAGGAAATAATTGAAAGCAATTTCGGGAATATGTAAATAATAAAAAGGAATGGAAAACTTGCACCTAAGGAAGATTTTGTTGGAAAAATAAACAGAGCATAATTACTACTGGATAGGAAGCACACATTTAAATTTTTGACAGAAAATTTAAAGTGTTTTTAAGGCACTAATTCTGGGATTCTGGAAAATAGTTGTAATAACAACAGAAGGGGAAACACTGAAAAGCATTTCTAATGTAACATGACTCTGAAATACAGAGCTGGACTTTGGATGAGAAGATGGAGATATTTTGAGATTATTAGAGACCTAACTCAAAATCTGTATCTGAGGGAACAATATAGAAAAAAAGGAGCCTGCACTCATGAATTAAAGATCTTGTTTTATTTATGGTTACATAAAAACAACATTTGTTTTTCATTGGAAACTGTTCATTGTCTGGAGCATCCCCTGCCTGGTGATTTGATTTTAAGACTTATTCATTGTCTTTAAGCTATTTTTGCAACTCCTTTTACGTTGTAAGTAACTGATTTGTAAATACTGTCCTGTGATTTCAACTGACTCTTAATGAGAATCAGTTTTGTATAGTTGTTGTTCATCTCCAAATTTCTTTATATAAACTTGTGCTATTTTAACTTTCCATTTAGATTTGGATTATCTGCTTTGTGTCCTTATGTCATTTGCGTAAAAGAAAGTCTTTACCACACATTCATGTTGAAACATGTACGGTGTTATTCTGATAATTGTTAGGACATAAGACCTGCAGGACTCTGTAGGTGTCAAGGCTATCACAACAGGAGAGAGAAATCAGGCTTAACTCTGAATAAAACCTGGGGAAGCAAAATTGCTGAAAAAGCAGTTTGGCGGAAGGGGAAAATTTGGTGGGTGGAAAATTACCAAGAAGAAATATCAAGAGTAGGGGGAATTTTTGCAAAACTGATATCATGAAATTCTTATTGAGGATATGAGAGGATGATCTGATATCACTTGTGGGTTAAGAAATTTGATCAGATATTGAGATGTTGGGGTGATCAGATATGAGGAAGTGAATATTCTGTTTAAAGTGATTTAGTAGAATTATCGTTACCTGTGCTAGGTGGACTGGAGGACAAGTCTCAAGAATGTGGCCTGGTCAAGAAGAGGGACTTTATCAATAGGAATTGTGATTACAATTCTTTTTTTTTCCTGAAAAGTATCTTCAAAGATGGTAGAGAAATAATCTAAGTGTCAGAAGAAGAACCTAAAGTTGTGGTGTAATGGTGAACAGATGTGACCTGGAGTGAAACAAAAATTAAAAATGAAAAACTCCATGTGTGTTCTACCTTTAATAAATTATGAAAATTTAGCTTCAGCTTGTTATTAGTAGAGTTGGAAGGTAATACAAATTGAATATTTGTAATGTGAAAATATGAAATCCAAAGTTCTCTAAAATCTAAATCTTTTGGGGGGTTGACATACATTAAAAACATTTCAAATACTAGAGGATTGAGAATTTTGATTTTCAGATTAGTGATGGACAACCAATAAACTCAATGCAGACATCCCCAAATCTGAAAATCCCTCCATCTGGTCCCAAACATTTTAGATTAAGGTTATGTCGCTCCCCGCAACGTTCCGGAGCGGGGAGTGGGTGGAACGACCCGGACCTGGGCTGTTCCCGGGGAGCCGACAGGACAGGGCTAGGAACCTGGGGCAAGGAGTCGCTCGCTCCCCGCAGAGTTCCGGAGCGAGGAGCGGGCAGAACGAACCAGACCTGGACCGTTCCCTGAGGGGCCCAGTCAGGACGGGGATGGGAACCAGAGGGCAAGGGGTGTGAGCGTAGACGGCTGGAACGCGGGACCTTCCTTCCCGGCCGAGGGAGAAAAGAACTCAGTCTCACATGCAGGTGGGGCTTTGAAACTTCTCTCCTGCTTTATTTCTCCCACACATCCGTATATATAGTGAGAGCAGGCTGCTAAGGGACCAATAGTGAAGTGGCAGACTAGCTTATTTCAGCCAATGAGGGACTATTATGTTGGTGGCGTCATCTATCACCGACTGGGAAGATGCGAAGAGAGAGAAAGCAGCACTCCAGCGCAGGCGCGTAGCTCGCTTTGCTCAGAGCCTGGGAAATGTGAAGGGGGAGGAAAGAGAAGTATCATGGCGTCCAATATGGCGATTTTCCTTTTGCACAGAGCCCAACAGGTTATACAGCTTGTAATAATACTGCCTACCTTTCATGGTCATATGCAGCTAATTAAGATTGTATGGGAATTTTTTCCCCCAAATCAGCATGTGCTATATTAACACACAGTGTGTCTATGAGAAGAGAGTCATGACCTGCTACTCTAAAACCTGGTACATTATCATGTGTGAAAATAGCAGAAACAGAATGCTCTCTCTGTTCTTCAGAACTATGCCATCCAGCCTAGCCAACCTTCCCTAGAGTAAACAAGACACTCATTCCAAAGGGGTTTTTAGCCTTTACCTGAGGCAAATGAACATTCTTATTTATGAGCACAACAAGATATCACAAAGAATTTGAACAAACACCTTATTTAGCCCATCTCCCCAACCCCTCACATTATTACCATTAGATTATATATACCCTTTTGTCCTTCAATCTGACTTCTGGCATGAATGTCAATAAAAGATACATTTTTTCCTGGTCTTTGGAGTCTTCATTTATGAAGGCTCCCGTGGCATATAAAACATTTATTAAGTACATTTATTTGTTTTTTTCCTTCTCAATCTCTTGTTTAAAGGGTCTCAGCCATTAACTTACTGATGGGTGAGAAAAATGTATAACAGCTTCTCTTTCACAACCACTTTTTAGGGGTCATAAAGCAGCTGTGGATTAGGAGCACAGCAGACTTCTAGTTGCCTCCGGCTACCCATTCTCCCTTCTCTCTGTTGTGGATTCTGGGTTTTTACTGGATGAGTTACTGCTCATTCATCATCAGTATCTCCCAACCTCTTGATCCCTTGTGTGGCTGTGGGACTGAGTTACAAAGAGGGAGATGTGTGGGGAAGTGTGGAATATGATTTTAGGAGTTTCCTTTAAAAATGCTAATTTTTATCTATTAGAATCTGAACTGTTTTACAATTTAAGTACTTTGATCAAAAGTGCTCTGTATTAAGGATGGAGCAGTGGCTTGGTGGTTATGGCGCTTGCCTAGCATGCATGAGTATGTGGGTTCAAACCCCAGTACCACATATACAACGAAGAGTTGAAGGAACAAAGTCATGTGGAAAACTAAATAAAAATTGCTTTCTCTCTTTCTCTCTCTCTCACTGTCTCACTTTCTAAAAAAAAAAAGTGTTCTGTATTCATATAAATTATGTCAGATTTTATTCTAATGCAATAATTGCAAGCTTCATAGCTATCTTTTCTGATTTGTATTTTTCCTGATTATTTCATACTATTTTATTTCATCTTATTTTATTCCACACTTATGCATCTCCTAATTAGCGAAGAACATTAGCCCATTTTAAAAATTGGAATATTTACTTTTATGACATTGAGTTTTTGTGTTTCTTACATATTTTGGATATTAATCCTTGTCTGAGAGATAATTTGTGAATATTTTCTCTCCTTTTGTAGGCTGTATCTTTGTTTTGTTGTTTAATTTCTTTGCTATAGAGAAGTTTTGTATTTGATATTATCTCATTTGTCTATTTTTCCTTCTCTTGCCTGTGATACATTCTTGCCCGAAAGAATCCTTGCCCTATAACCAAGGTCATAGAGCCTTTTCACTGTTTTCTTCTAATTTTATTATTTTGGATTTAAGTCTTAAAGCTATTTTGAGTGGGTTTTTGTATATGGTAAAAGATAAGGGTCTAGTCTCATTTTTATTCATGTGAATATCCAGTTTTCCCAGGAACAGTTATTTTTTTTAAATTTATTTTTTATTAGTGCATTATAGTTTTACATAATGATGGGACTAGTTGTCACATATTCCTCGATGCACACAAATCAGCAATACAATTTGTTCAATATCTCCCCCTTCCCCGTGCACCCCTCTAACTCCCTCCTCCTGTCCCTTGATCCCTTGCCTTTCTTCTGGCCAGGACCTTTTATTAAAGAGAGTGTTCCTACCCACATGTGCATTGTTGCAGTCTTTGTGGAAAATAATTTGGGTCTAAATGCATGAGTGTGTTTCTGAGTTTTATACTTCATTCCGTTGCTTTCTGTGTCCATTTTGGTGCCAGTAACATGCTATTTGGGCTATAAATGGCCAACGAGTATATGAAAAAATGCTCAACATCAGTAATCATCAGAAAAATACAAATCAAGACCACAATTAGATATTACCTCAACCCAGTTAGAATGACTAAACATAGAACTACCTTAGGATCTGATTATTCTACTTCCAAGTATATATACAAAGAAAATGAAATCAGCATATAAAATACATACATCTCATGTTTGCTGTAGCATTATTCACCATGGCCAAGATAGGTGATCAACCAAGGTGTCCATCAGTGGGTGAACAGTTAAAAAAAAATGTGATACACATACATGATAGAATACTATTCAGCCATAAAAAGAATGAAATGCTTTCATTTGTGACACCAAGTATGTATCTGGAGGTCAAATAAGTTAAGGGAAATAAGACAGGTATGGAAAGATAAATACTACATCATTGCACTCACATGTATAATTTAAAAGCTGAATTTATAGAAGTAGAGAGCAGAGTAGTGATTGCTACAGGCTGGTGAGGCAGGAGAGGAGATGGTGGGATGAAATGGGTTAAAGGGTTCAAAGTCACAGCCAGATAGGAGAAATAAGTTCTGGTGTTATATCACAGAGAGTGATTCTAGTTAATGATATTATATCATTTCAAAGGATTTTGAATATTATCACAAGTAACTGATAAATGTTTGAGATAGAAAATCGAAATATCCTGAGTTGATCAATACACAATGTATAAAAATACCAAAACATCACACCATACCCCATAAAACTATAAAATTATTCTCTCAATAATGAGGAATCTACAATATGAAAGGAACAAAGAGAACAGATTTTATTTCTAAGTTACAATTCACTCCAAAATCCTGAAATTTGCTCTAAGATCTTTAAAGATAATATGTGGCAAAACTGCACAAAAAATTGATTTTCAACATTTTTGGAATATATTTCATTAAAAGACCCCAATTATCAATTTACTCAGCTTCAACTCATCAGAATAAGCATGGGCAATCAAAATAATTTAGTCAAATGCCCATTTGGGTCCTGGAATTATCTGGAGTTTTCATAAAGATGAAGATAATTATACAGTAATGAACTCAGAGATATATTTTGAAACCTTAAGGAAACAAGGCTTGGACATTTTTATTAAATAACCTCCTCACCCCAACCTCTGCCAAAAACTAAAATGAAATCCAATAAGTGATTATATCAAAATCTTTTGGTTCATTTTATTCCTTAGTCATGTTTGAGATGACTTTACTAATTTTTTACCCTTACCAAAATAAAGTTCTATCTCTTCAGGTAGCCAAATTTTGTAAATCCTTGTAGGATATATTCTTATTTCCTTCCAAAGTTTTTATCCTCTTATTATTTTTCTTATTGCTTGTGTGTTCAAGTTAAGTACCTGTCTCCTTAGTCCATGTTTCCACATTAAGGTTAACATAAAAATAACATGATAGCGGTTTATTTTGTGTTCTAATTGCCACAAATATGATTCTATTGATTGCTTCCCTAATACTTGTGCATAATGTATCAATTCATTGAGACTTAACCTTTATGGAGTATATTTTTCTTCTTCACAGGCTTCCTTCCTGAAATGCAATGTAAAATGTGAGTCAGAAACTCTTCCTGAAAATGTCTCTGAAAATTTGATTTTAATACCCATTAGTATGTAAACTCATTTAAACTTGGGAAAGATATTAGTGAAGAGCAATATGGATTCATTTATAATGATTCCATTGCTTTGGGACATCATTAACTTTGGAAACTATGCTATTGGTATGACTAAATTTTTCCCTAAAATAGCCAACAGTGAGAGAGAATTATGGGCTGGATAAAAGTACTAGTCTAAGTACAGAAAATACAAGTGGTGGTTTAATATAGTCATAATTAGATCTTTGAACAAGAGGTTAAATAAAATATAATTCATTTGTGCTTTCCTGATGTACTGCAATATATTTTCCTCACATAAACACATACACTTCAGATCAGAGTTCTGCCTTTCTGCTCTATGTCACTGGTTCCTTGATCATGCTGTGTTCTGCAGTTTCATTATTCCCCTCCTGTGGTACCTTGCCTACCATGTCACCCTCCTAAGAGGCCCCACTTGTTGGCTCCCCTGGCCATGTGCTGATTTTACAACATGTCTTCCTTTCTAAATTCCAATTATCCTCTTGGCTCTGGTGAGCTGGATTGGACAAATATATAACAAATCTTAAGGCAGCACCTCCACCAAGTTCTCTTGAAGGGAAGAAGATCTAAACAAATAGAAGGCACCAGAAATATGCCACCTACAACATGCCACTTTGGCATAAGGATAGCTTTGAGCTGAAAGCAATTATCTCTCTGCCCTCCTTTCTTCCTGTCTAAAAGACACGAGATTAGTGTCTCTAGTCTCAGTCAAGCACAAAAATGATGTAAGAGGAATAAGTGGCCCAGATGAGACCAGCAGAACTGTTTGGTTGAGCCCAGTCAGTCAAGAATCATGAAACACAGTACATTATTGTTTTAAGCCTCTGGTTATGGGGGTTTGCCATGCATCAATACATTGTTGATATTAAATATCAAAAGTGACTGGGCTTAGAAAATACAGACAATGTGGACAAACACAAATGGCCAAGCAGTGTGACAAAGGCCTGGATGTATTTAGGACACTAATTAGGCATGAGGATTTTAGGAACTTAGTCCCAGGAAGGAGTTGGGCCCAGTAGGCAGATGTAAACACAGACGAGGGATTTAAGTAGAGAGGAGAAAATAAAGGCTTAGTTATTTAGACTTGTATACAAAGTGAGGATATAAAAAGATTGCTGAAGTGACTTATGGACTCAAACACACACAGTAGAGAGTTAGTTAGGCTCTTAATTCTCCTAGGTCAGGATCCAATTGGCTCCAGACTTCGGAAGCAGAAAGGGGGCAGCTGAAATATCCATTTCTCTAAAATAATGAGCTCTTCTTGAAGTATTATTTTAGGTAAGGTAAATTAAATAATTTGGGTAAAAGTATATAAAGTAGGAAGTGTTAGTTCCCTAGCATCTTATCTGCATGAATTAATTTGCCCAGTTCCTTGAGAACAGACCCAGGTTGAGGTCTTTGTTTTCTAGTAGCTTGAGGTTAGGATGCAGGGATAGGATGGTTGCAGGATGGAATTAAAAGATCACTGAGTGACAGTGACAGGATGGAGCATCTGGGACTCAGTGAGGGAAACTGGAGGGGTCATAAGCGGTAATGTGAGAGGGCTGTCATGAAGAAGTTCCTAAGGTGGGAATTAGGTCTTGATTACTCCAGGGTAAGAAGATGGAAGCTTTGGCTGCAGGACTAGGTTGGAGAAGAAGGCCCATGTGTTACAGGCTTGGTTGCAAGCCTGTGGTACTATTGGGAGGTGGTGACCACTTTAAGAAGTGGGGTCTATTGAGTGGAAGTTATATCACTGAGGGTATACTGTTGTTGATAAAGAGAGGAACAGTGAGAAAGAATCAATTCTATTTAGTTTTTCATGTGGTTTTTATTGTTTCGACACTTTGTTGTGTACATGGTGCTGGGGTTTGAACTTGTGTCCTCACACATACCAGGAAAGTGCTGTAACTCCTGAGTCACCACTCCAGCCCCAAGGGTATACTCTCTTTTTTATTTTCTTTTTTGCAAGCATAGTAGACTTTATTTTAAGAAAATAATAGAAAGCAAAGCATAGGGAAAAGAGCAGCCCTACCCTGGAGTGGGAGAAGGGGACAGAGCCCCCAAGGGTATACTTTTGAAATGGGCCACCAGGATTCTAGCCCTTCCTCTCTCTCTCTTTGCTTCCTGGCTGCCATGAGGTCAACAGTTTCCTTTGCCAAGTGTTCCTTCTACAAAGTGCTACTTTACCACAGGCCCCAAAGCAACAGAGCCAACTAATCATGAGCTGAAAGCATGAGACAAAATGAACCTATCTTCCTTTATCTCAGGGATTTAGTCACAATGACAGAAAATTTATTAGCCCACTCTGTTAAGAAGAGGCTGTGGGGTCTCAACGTGCCCCACCTGTAGCTGATAAAGAAGCCCTACGCCCACTCAGTCATCACTTCAAGGCCTGTGGGCTCAGCCTACTGCTCCCTCAAATGGGCCTCTGACATTCTAAACTATAGTTGTCATTATGGCTCCTTAAAGTTTCAGTGACTGTGGTTGGATCTGGCCATGACACATCTCGCTGCTGCGTATCTGGGTTTAGCAACATGCTATCAACAGGTGAGTTATCCCATGTTCAAGGCCATGTTTAATAGATTCAGGTACAGTTAAAGAAGGCAGTGTTCCTGATTTGCCTAAAGAGTAGGCTTCCATTTTCACTGGCCACTCTATGCAGTGGCTTTTTATAAGTTGAACTTTTAAAAGCCTTTGAAAAATTTTACTGCAACATCTTCAGAGAGAATGTATGTCTCTGGTACAAATAATTTTATCTTGCTTCTTCAGTCCATGATAGATTTTTCACTGATTTTTCCCTGTCTTCAAAGGCAGTTGCTAAGATAGGATTTTGAACTAAGCCAGGGCTTGCTAATATTCTGAGGGATGCTGCTTCTGAAGTTTATAAAGAGAGGGTGAGCTCGTCCCTCATGAATGAGACAGATAACCATATTCCATGGTAACATCAATTGCTTTGGATATACTGTTGAAGTATTGCATACATTTGAGTTTTCAAGGCCAGCATTTCAAACACAGAAATGAATATCCAAAGACAGAACAGATGGTTGTGGAATTTGAAGCAGATTACTTAGTTGGGGTGGCAGGGTGGGGTGGAGGGGGGCTACTGTTTCTCAACCTGCTGATTCTGAGGCACCTGTGGTAAATAAAGATAGCAGTACTGAAGGGCTCCAGAGGCTTGGGCATAATGGTGTGGGTGGACAGAGATGTTTGGCTATCACCATAACTGGGACTCTGAGCTACAGTGGATATCTAGGACTTCAGAGGGTCCATCTCAGCTTCTTTGTCTTTTGCCATCTGAGATTGAAGAATCAGCATGCTTCCTCTGAGGAAATAAATTACTGAATTGCTTGCTGGCCAGTGCTGATGGGGGAAAAAAAACCCCAACATTTTGTAAATTTGACAACATAGGAAATTTTGTATTCCTAATATAGTTATTGGTATTTTGAGATGGGAGGATTCAACTTTATCTCTTCAACTAAACCAACTCTCCATAATTTATCTGTAATTTGATAATTGAGGCTAGTATAAGACCATGTTATAATAAAGAACTATATATTTAGTGGTTGTCCCCATTTTTGGTCATTCCTGAGAAAAGCCTTTTAATTTCCTAAGTGACAAGTGCCATAGAGGTGAGAGACATTTTTTGTTCTTCATGTTTATGGTAATGAGATAACTTTTTGGAAAGTCCCTAAGGATAGGAACTGGTTGCCAGTTGAAACAACTCTGATCAGAGGGTTGGAATTTTTCAGTTCTAACCTCAAACCCCAGGGCAAGGAAAGGACCTGGTGCATGACTTAATCACTAATGGCTGACAATTTAACCATGTCGGCATAAGGAAGCCTCCATAAAAACCCATAAGGAACTTAAATTCTACTCTTAGCATTTTCAAGAATATATTATCGTAGCCACCACATGGTATAATAGATTTCTTGGATTTATTTCCCTATCTAAAAGAAATGTTGTAAGCTTTGATCGTCACCTCCCCTTATTAGCTTAATGACTTAGCCATCCTCTCCATAAAGTACTTATGTTCAAAAACATGTTGCACATGTTTCAAATGTTCCACTGTCTGTCACAACTGGGAATAAAAAACTTCAAATAGCTTCGGGCTGGTGAACACATGGAGATGCTGGGAGGGCGGCTCATCCAGAAAGGAAATGAAAGCTTCCAGTACCTCCCTGAGCTATGCGTCTTTTCATCTGGTTGTTCCTGCATTGCATCTTTTTATAATAAACTGGTAATTTAGTAAGTGAATTATCTTCCTGAGTTCGGTGATGAACCATTTTGGCAAATTACGTAACCTAAGGAGGGAGTTGTGAGAACCTCTGATACCTATCAGAGCACAGGTGATAACCTGGACTAGTGATTGGCAGTTAAAATTGGAGAAAGGGTAGTCTGGTGTTGCTGAGTGCTTAATTCTTGGGTCTGTGCTAACTCCAACTAGTTTGTCAGAATTGAGCTAAATAGTAGGACACCCAGATGGTGTCTGCAAAGGAGAATTAGAGAGTTGCTTGGTGCAGAAAACCCACACATTTGGTGTTTGAAGTAAGGAGTGCATAGGAAAAAGAGCAGTAATTTTTTCTTCCTTTTAGGCAATTATATTGAGTATGAAAATAGAGAAAACTAAATTTGGGATTTAAGACCTATTGAAGAGACAATGAAAGAGAACTATTTTGGACTTGAACATCTGATTTCTGCTCATGAGTCATTAGATTTTCAAATGCTCTAACCTGAGCTCTTCTGAAGGAGGTATCACTTTTTTCCAGAAAAAAATAATGTTCACCCTATTTTACTTGGTTTGTTTCTTTCCTTCAGTCACGGATATGCCTGAAGGCAGCTAATGCACCATGAACATTCCTCTCTATTAAAGAAAATCTTCATTGTTGTGGTCCAGATTTTCAAACATTTTAAGGAGCATGCTGAGATTTTGTAAAGGCTAAACTCTTCACAGTGAATTTTCTTGGGAGTTATTCTTTCTTCTGCAGTTTCCTTTACTCTCCTGGTACCATTACAATATTACAAAATCATGTACATATAGTTGATTGTTACCTGAAGTGATATGTGCTCTATGACTGTGCACTTCTTTTTTTTTAGAGATAAAGATTACTTTAATTAAGTATGCAATGAATCCCATAAAACTTAATTGAATACTCTATTTTCTCACATATGTATTTTCTCTTACTCAACTGTTTTTTAAATTTTTTTATTTTTGAACAACCATACAAGTTTTTAACAAAATAATATAAAATGTGTATAGATTCTGGATATTACAATTACCCCCAGGAGTGCCCCCCAATTACCCACCCTTATCCCTCCCTTCCCCTTCCCACAATATCTCTAAAAAAGGATTATGTTGTATAGCATTACATCTTCTCTGGATTTAACACATGATAGTAGACCAACTTTCTCACTGGCCAGGGTCTAGTCCCAACCACCACAGATGAGTGGAGACAATCGACCATTAGTTCTCTGGGTTAAGCTGATTTTACTCAGTACTTCTTTAAAGGGTACATGAAATTTACTGTATACCCTGAGATTTTTATAGGATTTACTGGCATAATTTTTTTCAAGAAGAGTAAATTCTGAATAAACTTGATCCTACTTGAAACAACAAAAAGGTTAATAAAGTATGGATTTTTAGTATCCTAAGAAGTTTGCAGATATGAGCAGATATCATCCAGTAAGTAGAGAGAGCTAAAACATTTCAAATGAGCTATTAGGAGGACTAAACATTAAATTTAATGGGAGATATGTGCAAAGCTGACGATAGAATCTGGCCCTAATCAAATAAGTCTTTGTGCATCTGTGCAAGGGCATTCTCAATATTATGAGCATAAATGATAGGAGAGTTAGTTGCTGCGGGGTAGGAGAAAATTCAGTATATTCTTAGATGGATGTAACAAGGAGTGGCAAATATTTGGAGAACATAGGTAATGAAGGTGGCAAAAAAATGAAGGCATTTTATTTTCATAGTTGGTAGAAAATTAAAGTAGCATCTTACACTGCAATTTAATTAGCTAAAACTAGTTAATAGACAATAATTAGAAGATAATGGAGAGGTAATAAGAAAGTTTTAGCAAAGATAATTGCACTAATTTCTTCTGCTTCAAAGGAATTCATAGGTGGGAGCTTCAGATCAACTCTACAATAAAATAGCAATAGAGTAGTACAAGACAGAATACGGCATGGTACTGTATTCTTCACCCTGGCTAAAATAAAGCCTAAGGGATTACAGAGAGAATGTAGAACAATGGTAGTGAAGCAATCAAGTTTAATCATAGTGCAGTAACTTGCTGGCTACATCATCTCACACTTACACACTACTTAATATTTTTAGAACCATTTACTCCTTTTTGAGAGGATCCCATTCATACTACCTACCAGGGTATATCTTATGAGAGTTATATGGAATAATATATTTTAAATGAGGTGCATAAATAATGGCAACAGATATAAATATTAAGAAATGATATGATTTTCTGAAAATATGGTACCTTAGGGTAAGCATGATTTCTACACAATAAGATAATCCCAGTTTGATAAGTTTTTGACAAATGTGTACACTCATTAACTTCTAACCCATTGAAATAAGCATTGTCATCACTCCTTCTTTTCATTTTGTTCTCTTGGAATTAGACCAACAGCAAGGGAAGAGTTGAGGGACTAACTGCCAATTTGTTTTCTGGTACTACAGATGGCCTCTTTTTAGAACTCCAGATAAATGGAATTGTATTACCATACGTTCCTTTGTGTCTCACTTCTTTCATTGGTCATATCTTTGTGATTCATCCAAGATGTGTACCAGTTGTCTGTTGCCCTTCATTGCTGAGCAAGTGCCCCTTTATGATTATACCACTCTTTTCTCCCAATTAAATGTTGGGGGGCATTTAGTAAGTTTTATTTTTTTTTGTAAACTTTTCTCTTGGGTAAGGATCAAGGAGTAGAATTGTTGTGATATTTCACTGTATCAAAAAATTGCATGTTTCTTCCATGTTTATACCATTTTGCACACCTATTATCTGAGAGTCCATTCTGCTTCTTATCCAACCAGTTCATGATACTGGTCAGCTTTTATTTTTATTCTAGCCTTTATAGTGGGTGTGGAGTCATAACTTTATGGTTTTGATTTTATTTCCCCGATGACTAGTGTTATTGACTATATTTTTCATATGCTTATTGGACATTCACATATTCACATATCATCTTTTGTGAAGTATACATTCAAATATTTTGTGCAGGACTCAAACTGTATAACCCTGGAACTGTGCCTGGGCTTGACAATGTTTGAGGCTTGACTTGGTTTTTGTATTCTTTATATTCTTCCAAGATGTTGGTAAATTTCTAGAAGGAGTAGCATGGAACTGAGATAAGTTTAATGTGTGTCAAGGAAGTAGGGGCTTATCAAATTTGACTGTTCCTAATAATGATGCCTAAGAAATTTAAATCATGCTGGTATCTGTGGACGATTAGATACAAATTATTTTATAATGCAATTTTGACTACCATAACCAATGCAAAATACATACAACCAGTCTTTCATAGTCCCGAGTTTTGCATCCACAGATTGAATTGACCATGGATCAAAAATATTTGGAGAAAAATGTTATTACTGAGGACGTGTAGGATATTTTCCTAAACTATTCCCTAAAAACAATATAACAACTATTTATATAGCATTTACAATGCATTAGATATTGTAGGTGAACAAGAGTATTTAAAGTGTAAGAGAGACTACGCTTAGATTATAAACAAATAATACACTGTTTTATACCAGAGATTTGAGCACCTGCAGTTTTGGTATCTGGAAGGAGTCTCAGACTGACTTCCTCTGGGATACTGATGGATGTCATGTACATGACGATTCCTTCAGGAAATCAGAAACTTTTGCATTGCCTACATGATATCCATGTGAAATCAAAGTAATACATTTAGCTGCAGAAGGTATCAAGATAAAATAGAAAGGCATTTATTGTTTAAGCCTTTTTCCTATAACCCCTGCAGCTTTCCCCCCTCTTTTCCCATTTTCCTCCTTCCCTCTATTCTTGTCTAGGTGCAGTTGGGTTAAATCTATCGCAACAATTGCAATTTATCTATAGACCTTTCCACTTTTCTCAACTGTGCTTAACATGAAATTTTGGGAGGTTAGTTTTCCATCCTAAGAGCATATTTTTCAGTAGACAATGCCATTTTCTGTGTGCGATAAAACTGAAAAATGACACCTGTGCAAAGCACTATATTGGCTGTACCATTTCTGTGAAGGCACCAAGGTAGGGTCACATATTTTCCTGGGAATGTTAATGTCAACTCTGAGTGCTTTCTACACTATTTATGCTTACCCAGGTGTATCTATACTATAAAAATAGAAGTGATGTGTGCATTGTTTTCTTTTTGACCATTATAACTGTTTATGTATCTAAGGGAAAATGTAATCTTAAAGGAAAAATTATCATTTGCTTCTTACCCAGGTTACTCTTTGGTTCATGGTGGGCTCGGTTGTGATGAAGGGTGAAGGCAGGGATACTTAATGGAGAACTCTTTCTCATTATGCTTAATTGCTTGCAGCCAAATCATACATTGACCATGACATTGACCTGTACATGAACATATGTCATGTCCACTAGGGATGGGGGATTTGAGAACTATTGACATCTGGAAACTTTAATTAGCAGTTAACTGGTCTAAAGATTTACACAGACTGATTATATCTCAAGAGAAATGCATTAATAGTTAAGTCCTGCTTACTCTTCCTCCTCTGTCATAAGTTATACTGGTTTATTCCTATTTCATTTATAAAAAATATACTTAAGTATGGGTAAATGATCTAAAACACTTGGATTTTAGCTCTGGGAAATGAAATGCTAGCTGAGGACTGGACCCCATGTACAGGCTGACTCATAGCATTTGCAATGAAGAATTTGAATAGGATATAATGAAAACACAGAAACTTCTAAGATATTTTCCATTTTCATTATTTTTTCTTTCAGAAAAATTTGAGTTCTAGTTGAAATTACCTGTATAATTGTTTTTTAAAAAGTGGTTTGGGTATTTCTTAAATACAAGATGGTTATGTTAGAAATAAGAAAAATTTGAGGGGGATATTCCAATATGGCAGAACAGACATACCTAGCACTTGGCTCCTCCTACACAAACAAAAGCAACAGCTGCTACATTTCAAAGTGAGTGATTAAGGGAGAGTACTGGGACTCAGCAAGGGAGAGATGAAACCCTGTAAGAGACAGAGTTGAGATGCAAGCTTTGAAAGAAAAACAGTACAGCAGAAACCATGATCCTGGCTCCCTAGCCAGGGGAGTTGCCATGGAAGAGACCCATCAACACAGATGCCAGGAATCCTAGATATAGGAACAGTCCATTCTGTCAAGCATGGATCCCAGTTTGGAGAGCTGCCTAATAGAATCTGCACTAGCTTTGGTTTGTAGAAGAAATGCTCATATCCCCCACCTCCCCACTAATCCTCAGAGATCAGACTACTTACTATACCTTGCTGTCATTTCAAGAAGGGGACACTATTAGAATGCAAACCATTTTAGAGGCCAGCGGCCTTTAACATATCCCCATTCATGGAACCCCATAGACATCACACCACACTAGTATGTGAACCTGAAGCCTCATGATCCCAACAAAACCCAGCAGAGCAACTGTGACTCCAGGGCACAAGACTAACCAGTGCTTTGTACTACAGATGATGGGTTGGCCAGCTTGAGGGAGAAGAATGCCAATTCTAAGACCTGAGCGGCCAGAGTACTTGGCTCTGGGATCTGGGGCCCATTCCTCTCTCTTCCCCCACTTCCTCTCTTGCTATTCCTGGGTCTGCAACATTGCTGACCAATGGGTCTCTCCCCATTGCCATGGTTGTTGTATTCCTTCTGTTGCTACTGATTCCCTGCCAACAGGACAACTCATCCTAGCAGTGCATGAGGAAATGTCCACCAAGTACCATTCTCCTAGCTCTGCCACTTCTCTTGTTGCCAGAATGGCCACAACCATGGGCACCTCAACATTGTTGCTGCATGTGACTCACACCTGCGTCAGCAGCTAGTATGCCCCATTCTTCACAGCCCTTGGAGACAAATGGGCTCTCCTACCCTGCTGGCACTTATTCCATGCCCAACTTCATTAAATAGAGCAGCAACAGGTGGATGACACTGTGGTACTCAACTGGACGAAAGTCAACGTGGTCTATCAAATCGATACCTTATGACATATCTTTAGGAAAAAACTAATCTACTATAAAAGTTTCATGGTTTGGAAATGGGCTATTCCCCAAAAGCTTCTGTATGAATGCAGTGGTGAAATTTGATTGTCAGAACTACAATCTGATCAGTGCATGTTAATTTGAATATACTCAGTGGGTGGTAACTGTAGGTAGGTAGGTAGGACATGGCTAGAGGAGGTGGGTTATAGGAGGGTGTGACCTGAAAGCATTCATCTTTCTGTGGCCCCTTCTCCTTTTATTCTTTGCTTCCTGGCTACCCTGAAGCAAGCAGGTGTCCTCTGCCACCACCTTTCTTCCATGACCTTTTACCTTACCTGGGGCCCAAAGCAACGGAGATGGCAAATTATGCTCCTCTGAAACCGTGAGCCAAAATAAAAATTTCCTCATCTAAGTTGTTTTTGTTGGGTATTTTGGTCATAGCAATAAAAAATTGACTGACACAGAAAGCCACCTTATAAAATTGGAAGAGTCAATTGATCTCCCTGATGGACTAATATCAATATAGGGAAATGTTAAGAAAAGGATTTTAACCACATGCCTGAGAATCCAAATGAATGATTCTGAGGAAAGTCAAAGAGACATGAGAGAACACAGACAGTTCAACGAAGTTAGGAAAACAATTCATGGTGTGAATGAGAAATTCAGCAGAAATCACACAGAAGAAGAACCAAACAGAAATCTTGGAAATGAAGAGATGAATAAAATAAATAAAATTAAAAACTGTTTTAGTTTTCAGTTGAGTTGAGTCTCAACAACACACTATATCATGCAGAAGAAAGAATATGTGAACCTGAAGACAGGATTTTTGAAATATTCTTATAAACAAAAAAAAAAAATTAAAGGAAAACAAAAGGAGCAAGAAAATCCCCCAAGACCTATAGAATATCTTTTTTTTTAATTTGGGGACACTTGAACACAAATAGAAGGGTAGAAATCATAGAAAACCTATTCAGTGAAATAGTACCTGAAAGCTTCCCTAATTTGGGGAATATGGATATCCAGATATAGGCGACCCCCCAAAATTGAAGCAGATTTGATCAGAAAATTTCCTCACTGCAGCATATCATAAACTGTTGAAAGTACAGGAAGTTCTAAAACTACAAAAATGAAAGTATTAATTCACATTTTCACATTTTAAAAACCCTCCATTTGACTACTATCAAATTTCTCAACAGAAACCTCACACGCCAGGAGGAAGTAGGAAGATATTTTCAAAATTCTGAAAGAAAAAAAAATCCTGCCTACCAATAATACTTCACCCAGAAAAGCTATCCTTCAGAAACTAAAGAAATATTTTCCAAGAGAAGCAAAAATTGAGGGAATTTCTTCAGCACTAGGTTGACTTTACAAAAGATACATAAGAAAGTTCTATACTGATAAATGAAAGAAAAGTAACTATCATCATGAAACCACATGAAGTATAAAGCCCACTAGAAGAGCAAACATGCAAAAAATAAGCATAATCCCAATAATGTAGGAATCCATCAAACCACATAGATAAACACAAGGAGAAAAATGAACAAAAGGTATTCAAGGCAATGAAAATTAACAAGATGACAAGAGTAATATTAACCTTGAAGGTAAGAGAATGAGTTCCCTAATTAAAAGATAGACTGGATGAATGGATAATAAAACATGATCTAAAGCTAACTACAAGAAACCTGTAAAGATGCACACAGACTGAAAGTGGAAGAATGGAAAAACATATTCTATAAATAAGAAATAAAAAGGAGTAGCTGTCAGACAAAATACACTTTAAGATAAATTTTTTTAAAAAAGCAAAGATCCTTATATAATGATCAGAGGATTAATTCAATATAATAATAAATGTATATGAAATTAATGCCAGAACACTCAAATATTATAAAGTAATCATTAGATCTAAAGGAAAATATAGGTTCCAATATAATAATAATGGGGATCTTCAAGACCCCATTTTCAATCAATGGACAGATTATCCAGATCAAAAAGAGAAAAAAGAAAAGAAACACAGGAATTAAATTATGCTATAGACCAAATGGATCTAACAGATATTTACAGACTACTTCATACAACAGTTACAGAATATATGAATGTTCTTGATCATATATTAGGGCACAAAACAAGTTTCAACAAATTAAAAAAAAAAGTCAAAATAACATTATGCATCTTTTCTGACCACAATGGAATAAAAGTAAAAAACAACAAAAGAAACTATAGAAATTATGCAACTACATGGATACCAGTTAATATGCTATTGAACAACAAATGGTAATTAAAGAAATCAAAAGGGAAATTAAAATTTACAAAAAAGAAAAAGATTTCAGATAATTAGCCTAACAATGCATTTAAAACAACTAGAAAAACAAGAACAAACCACACCCAAAAATTAGTAGAAGGAAAAAGACATAACAGAAACAAAATTGTGATTAAAAAAAACAAAGATGAAAGAAATGGTGATTTCTTGAAAAGATAAAATTGACAAGCCTTTAGCTAGACTAACTCAAACAAAAACTACCCAAATAAATCAGAGTTGAAAAAATATTCCATTACAACTGATACCCCAGAAATGCAAAGTGATTATTAGGAACAATTATATGCCAACAGATTGGAAAACCTAGAAGAAATAGATAAATTTCTGGGCACACACAACCTACCAAAATTGAACCAGGATCTAGGAACTAGGAATTATACCAGCTACCGTACAACTGCTAGAAGAAAAAGTAGGAGCAACACTCCAACATGTGGGACTAGGCAACAACTTTCTCAATAAGTCTCCCAAAGGAAAAAAAAAAAAAGAATTAATGAATGGGATGCCATTAAACCAAGAAGCTTCTGTTGAGCAGAGGAATTGGTCAAAACTATCACAAGAGAACCTACAGAATGGGAGATAATCATGGCCTGTGATTCCTCTGACCGGGGATGCACATCCAAAATTTACAAAGAACTCAAAAACTTAATTAAAAACAATCCAATCAATAAATGGACCAGATAGCTAAACAGAAACTTCTCATTAGAGGAAATTGAGAAAGTCAATGAATACATGAGAAAGTGTACTAAATCACTAGTAATCAGAGAAATGCAAATCAAAACTACTCGAAAATTTCACCTCGTACCAGTCAGATTGGCTAAGATGAATAATATAAATAGTAACTGATGCTGGAGGGGTTTTGGGGTGATAGGAACATTAGCACCCTGTTGGTAGAATTGCAGACTGGTACAGCTGCTCTGGAAAGCACTGTGGAGACTCCTCAAAAAATTAGGGATGGATCTACCATACAACTCAGCTATCCCTTTTCTGGGTATCGGAATCAGCACACTACAGCAAAATCTTTGTTCATAGCACCTCAATTTCCAATAGCTAAATTATGGAACCAACCCAGATGCCCCTCACTGGATGAATGAATCCAAAAGTTCTGGTATATATACACAATGGAATTGTACTCAGCTATGAGAAATAATGATATTGTGGCCTTTGAATGTAAATGGATGGCGATGGTAAGAAATCATGCTGAGCGATTAGCCAAATCCAGAAATTCAAGGGTCAAATGTTTTCCCTCATTTGTGGATGTTAGAAAAAAACCCAGGCCGGGTATTTTTCCAGGGGATTTAGAATCAGCACACTACAGTGACACAGTGAAATTGATGTTCATAGCAGCTCAATTTACAATAACTAAATTATGGAAACAACCCAGATGTCTCTCACTGGATGAATATATCCAAAAACTGTGGTATATATGTACCATAGAGTTTTACTCAGCAATTAGAAACAATGATATTGCAGCCTTTGAAGGTAAATGGATAGCTATGGAAGAAATTATGCTGAGTGAAATAAGCATAGCCCAGAGAACCAAGGGTTGAATGTCTTCACTCATCTGTGGAGGCTGGAGCTAGACCCTG
>PVKS010020764.1:0-36281 GCA_004027875.1 Aplodontia rufa
TTCCTCCACAAACTATCCATTCAATGCATGAGCTCTTCTGGGGGAAAATGCAAAAGGTAAAATTCAAGGTGGATATCCATGATCTGGTTTTTCCCCTCAATAACAAAGTTTATATCCACTGATTGATAATGTTTTGATAATGTTTCTCCCTCAACTGTATTTCTATATTCTAATAAAAAAAAAAGAAAAAAAAAGTCTAATTTTGTCCTATTTCAGATTTTTAAGGGATAAAATATCATTTATATATTTAAAGCTCTCGTCTCATTTGTATACATTTTTCCAAAGTTAACTTTCTTCCCATTCGGGTTTTTATATGTCTACATATATGTATATATGTGTACTTGTCTGTGTCTACAGATGCATCTATTAACAATGTGTAATCATTTTTCCATGTTTTGAACACTTCATAAATGGCAGCATAATATACATATGATTCTGCAACTCATTCTTTTGGCTCAGTGTTAATGTTTTTGGGTTTCATTCATATTGATAAATGTAGTTCAGGTTCATTTATGTAACATTTGTTTTATATTCCATTACATCATATATTAATATATTCTTGATAAACACTTATTTCTAGTTTTTCACTATTATAAACTTTCCTGCAATTTTTTTTTTTTTGTATGTGTGTGTATGTATGTGATACCAAACCCAGGGCCTCAAGCATACTACTACTTTAGCTGCATCCCCAGCCCTGTTGTTTTTTATTTTGAGGCAGGGTTTTGGTAAGTTGCCCAGGCTGACCTCCAGCTTGTGATTCTCCTGCCTCAGTCTCCCAAATAGCTGGGACTGTAGACATGCACCAGCATGCCTGGCCTGCATTGAATGTTCTTGTGCCTTTTCTTCTTGTGTGCAAATATTTGGATTACTCTGGGGATGAACCTGAAAGAGGAATTGCTGAGTCCAAGAGTAAATACTTCTTCAACTTTGTGAGATAGTGCCAGGTTATTCTTCAGTGTGGCTGCACAGATTTACAGTGTGTTTTTTCTCGTCAATATTTTTTACTGGTTCTTTTCAGATGTACCTGACCATAGGGTATACAGTGACGTAAAAGCATGGGGTCTAACTCGATCTGATTCAGGCCCCATTATCTCCCCCACCCCACTCTCTGCCCTCTACTCTGCCGCTCTGGTATTTACTAATAGTGTCTTGTTGATGAGATTCACTGTGATTTATTCATACGTGAACCTAGGAAAGTTAAGTCTGATTCGTTCCACAAATTTTCCGCGTCATCCTTACTTCCTCCATTTTCTTCCCTGTTGTTTCTTCCTCTGATCTTTTCCTTATTTTGGATTAGCTTCACATATCAGAAAACACTTAGTCGTGGCTTTTTTTTTAACCAGGGGTGCTTACCCACAGAGCCACATCCCTAGCCCCCCTTTTTTTATTTTGAGAATCAGTTTTATTTAGTTATTCGTGTGATTTTTGTTGCTCCAAGACTTCGTTGTGTACGTGGTGCTGTGGTTTGAACTTGCCTACTTGCACATGCCAGGCAAGCACCACCAGCCCTTTTTATATTTTATTTTGAAACAGGGTCCTACTAAGTTACTCAGGGCCTTGCCGAGTTGCTGAGGCTGGCTTTGAACTCGTGATCCCCCTGCCTCAGCTCCCGAGCGGCTGGGATTACAGGTGTGCACCACCGCGCCTGGCCAACCTTTGGCTTTTTCTGTTTTGTTTTTTAAAGAGAGAGAATTAAATTTTTTATTTATGTTTTAATCTAGCGTTTACTTTGCTGACGCTTAGTGGTGTATGTGGTGCTGGGATTTGAACCCAGGTCCTTGCGCATGCCAGGCAAGTGACATAACTGCTGAGCCACTGCTCCAGCCCCAACCTTTGGCTTTTTGAAACTGGTTTATTTCACTTAGCATGATATCCTCGAGTTCCGTCCATTTGCTGGCAAATGCCATAAAGTCATTCTTCCTTGTGACTAATACTCCATTGTATGTATATACCACATTTTCTTTATTCATTCATCTTAACAGTGCTGGTTAATCGGTGTGTGAGAGAGTCAGTGTATGTGATTCTTCGCATTACCTACACTTCATATTGTCAGATTTTAAAACTTCTTACCAATCGTCTCATGTATGTGAAATGGAATTTTTATTGTTTTAATTTCCATTTCATGAATCACTAGTGAGCATCTTTTGCGTATTGTGAATTGCCTGTTTATGTTCTTTGTTTTATTGGTAAGACTTTCTTCTTGTTTAAGCACGTGCTTAATACAGTTAAAGTTTCGTTTTGTGGAGTCTTTTGCTAAACAGAAGTGTGCACTTTTTTTTTTAAAGAGTGTGTCTATTTTTCTAAATCTGGTTTTTGTTTTACCTTTATGTATTTGTGTATACAGTGCTGGTGATCCAACCCCCAGGACATTGCACGTGCCAGCCAAGCACTGTACCACTGAGCCACCTCTCCAGCCCCAAGTGTGTACTTCTAAGGAAATAAAACTTATCATTCATTACCTCTATGATTAGTTCCTTTGTGTTTTGCTTTCTTATCCTCTAGGTCATAAAGATATTTTTCCATATTTATTACAAAAACTTAGAGTCAGTTTCTTATATTCAGATATTCAATTTATCTGCAATTTACTATTTTTTTTTTAAAGAGAGAGGGACAGTGAGAGAAAGAAAGGATCAATTTTATTTAGTTTTTCATGGACTTTCGTTGCTCGGACACTTCATTGTGTACTTGGTGCTGGGGTTCGAACCCGCGTACTCACACATGCAAGGCAAACACCGTAATTGCTGAGCCACTGCTCCAGCCCTGCAGTTTATTTTGAACATGATACGAGAATCCATCGTGTTTTATGCATGGGTTGCCATTGGCACTGTTTAGTCTCTTCACTATTTCCTAATGCTCTATGGATTTTTTTTCCCTTTTTGGCAGTACTGGTTGTTGAACCCAAAGCATCACTCTTGCTAGGCAGCTAGGCAAGCATTCTACTACTGAACTACATTCCCAGATCCCTAGTCCTTTTTTATTTTTTACTTTAAGACAGGCTCTTGGGCTGGAGCAGTTGCTCAGTGGTTACCATACTTGCCTGGCATGCGGGTTCCAACACCAGCACCATGTGTACAACAAAGTGTGGGAGCAATGAAAGCCACATGAAAACTAAATAAAATTGATTCTCTCTTTCTCTCTCTCTTTAAAAATAAAATAAAAATTTAAAAAAGGGTTCCCAAGGAGGGGGAAAGGGGAGACAAGGGGAGGATTATACTGGATTAGGAATTGGCCCACAATCGATTGTTATGATGTGGTCATGTATGAAAGTCGTAACAAGCCCCTTCTTTACGTAAAACTATGATGGACCAACTAACAGCAACAACAACAAAAAGACAGGGTCTTGTAAGTTGCTGAGGCTGGCCTCAAATTTGTGATGTTCCTGCCTTTGCCTCCTAAATAGCTGGGATTAGGTGTGTACCACCATGCCCATCCCTGGACTCTTTTTTTGGTACAAGACATTGAACCCAGGAACACTTAGAACTGAATCACATCCCGGGCCCTTTTTTATTTTTTATTTTGAGACAGGGTCTTGCTTAGGGCCTTGCAAAGTTGCTAAGGCTGGCTTCGTACTTGAATCCTCCTGCCTCAACCTCCTGAGTTGCTGGGATTACTGGCGTGCACCACCACACCTGGCTCTTGGATTTTTATTTTTTAACTGAAAAAATTCCTAACATTTACTTTGGATTGAAGAACCAGAATAACTTAAAAATTTTAGTAATAGGGTTTTTTTTTTGCCAGTTAAATAAAGAATTAAGAATGCTAATAGGAGAAACATTTTAAAATGTAGATTTTAGAAAACTACTAGTTTGCTAACACTGTCATAACAAAGCACCAGAGACCAAGTGGCTTAAACAACAGAAATTTATTGTCTCACAATTCTGGACGGGCAGTCCAAGATAAAGGTGATGTTAGGTTTGGTTCCTTCAGAGGGCTGCAAGGGAAGGATCCGTTAGGCCTATCCTTAGCTTGTAGAGGACTGTCGTCTTCTGTGTCTGCTTGCATTACCCTTCCTCTGTCTCTCTCTACAAATTCCTTTTTATGAGTTCACAGTTCATATTTGATTAGGGCTCACTCTAATGACCTCATTTTAATTTGATTACCTTTACAAAAACCATATCTCTAAATCAGGTCACATTCTGAGGTAGTAGGGTTTGGACTTCAGTATATGAATGGAGAGGAGGGCACAGTTCAACCCATAACAAGAATATTTGGGGGTATATTTTCCCAGCAGGATAGCTCTTGGATCCTAGTGAGTATTGTGTATGGGAAGTGCCACTTTCTTTGGGGTTCCATACTTGGTGTGTTCACTCACTGAAGGTACGCAGGCCTAAGGACTGCATGGTTAATGGAAAAATGTTTAGAACCTTTTATTTTTTTATTTTTTTGATAAAACACAAATGTATTTTTTGGAATGAGATATCCATTTAAATCTGAAA
The DNA here is from genome assembly GCA_004027875.1 of Aplodontia rufa. Taxonomy (NCBI): domain Eukaryota; kingdom Metazoa; phylum Chordata; class Mammalia; order Rodentia; family Aplodontiidae; genus Aplodontia; species Aplodontia rufa. Next base: position 4,437 of record PVKS010020764.1, read on the forward strand.
CATCTTAAACATTGCAAAGTAAATAAGATGCCAGTATTTTTTAGTTTGTTCAATGTAGTCATATATATTGGAGGGAATCGTTGTAACACATTCACACAGCCATAGATATTGACAAAGTAACTTAAGCCCAGTCCTAGTCCAGGATCCGCCCCACTTCATTCCTCAATCTCGTGTTTCCTATGTAATACCCCCATGCTGCAGATAGAAATGAGCATACACATGTATATTAATTTTTTAAATTTCTGAGTTTCTCTGCCTGAGGATAGTTTGGATTCCATGGGAGTCAAGTATTCCCAGCCCGTTTTTCCTTTCTCCCCTCCCTCCCTCCATCCTCCCCCCATTTTCATAGTTATGGTTCCCCCAGCTTCTGTGAAATTTCACCTTGGTGAGTTTATTAATTAAACATAGCTAACTTTCACTCTATCTTAGGTTTTACTCTAGCTTCTACATATAAGAGAAAACATTCAGCCTTTAAGTCTCTGTTTTTGGGATATTTCACTCAGCATGATTTTTTCCATTTCCAACCATTTACCTGCAAAAGCCATGATACCATTCTTTCTAATAGCAGAGTAGAACTCCAATGTATATATATTTACACCACAGTTTTTGAATCCATTCATCCAACAAGGGGCATCTGAGTTGGTTCCATAGTTTAGCTATTGTAAATTGAGCTTCTATAACCATTGATGTACCTGTGTCTCTGTAGTATGCCAATTCTAGTTCTTTTGGGAAAATACCCAGTATGGAATAGCTGGATCATATGGTATAGAACCGTTTATTTTTTTTTCTTTTTTCCTTTTTTTAAGAGAGAGAGAAAGAATCAATTCTATTTAGTTTTTCATGTGGCTTTCTTTGCTCCAACACGTAGTTGTGTATGTGGTGCTTGTACTTGAACCTTGCACATGCTAGGCAAGTGCCACATCTGCTAAGCCACTGCTCCGCCCCCTTTTACTTTATTCTTTGAAGAATTCCCAGATTACTCCTTTCTAACGCCAGATCTACTTTCTATTCTGAGGAAAATGGTGAAAACCTTTGTATGTACTTATTTATTTATATGTGGTACTGGGGATTGAACCAGTGGGCTCTCTACCACTGTGGTATATCTCCAGCCCTTTTTTAAAAGTTCATTTTAAGATAAGCTGTAGGTTGCCCAGGCTGGCCTTGAGCTTGGTCCGTGAGACCTTCTTCGGCCTCCCCAGTAGCTGGGATTTCAGGTGTGTATCACTCTGCGTGCCAGGCTATTTTTGATCTTTAATTCCACAGTCAGCAAATTTTTTTTTTTTTTTAAAGAGAGAGGGATAGTGAGAGAGGCAGAGAAAGAGAGAAACAACTTTATTTAGTTTTTCACATGGCCTTAGTTGCTCCAACACTCAGTTGTGTACAGGGTGCTGGGGTTTGAACCCGGGTCCTCGTGCTTGTAAGGCAAGCCCCGAAACCGCTGAGCCACCGCTCCAGCCCCAGCAAATATTTATTGAGTAAGGCATTGGGAATACAGTGGAGAACATAAAAGCCTCTGTTTTCTGAAGCTATTAGAAAGAAATATAAATTAATAAATCCACATGTTGTGGTAGATTCTCTGAAGGGTGGTTTAAGAAGTCTTACTGGATGAAGGGGGACAGGGAAGGCTCCTCTGAGGAGATCACAGCTGAGACAGACTTGAAGGGGTGAGCAGTCGGCTGTGGATGGGTCAGGGAACCGGTGTTCTTGGATGAATACTGTTAAATGGTAACCTTTGAGAGCAAGATGGCCTGTCTTGTTTATTATAGTAAACCAGTATTTAGCAGTGGACAGTCAATAAAAGATTGCTGGGATTTTTGTTGCTGTTTTTTATTAAATAATTATTTAATACCTAATGTTCAGAATGATACCTTTCTGAAAAATACACCTCCACGTAGTCTGTAGAAAAGCACTTTTGGCTGTTTGGTATTTACTCCTCAGCGGTAAGTGTGCAGTTGGAAAAAGCAGTGGCCAGAGACACTGTGAATATCGTGCCTTAGCGGGTGAGCTGTGGGTGATGTTGACTCTTGCTAGACAGCTAGTGCTGCTTCGTGTGTACTCCTAGAATTACGTAAAACCTGACCTTCCACAGATTGAAGAGAGCATCCGCAGATGAGAGTGGACAGTGCGCTTGGGCATTGGTTTAAGACCTCAGCTCCTTTGTATTGCTCAATTCTGTGTTTCAGTGGTCTGTGGGTTGGTCAGGTACCGGCCCTGTGTAGTCTTCTCACCTTACTGATAGATAGATGTGGAAATGAGTGTTCTAACTTGTACCAAAAAAAGTTTTCTTGACTCATGGGAATGTTGGCCATTATTTGAGTTTGGGTGGCATTATGACTTCCCCTCCTTCCTGGGAGCATACACTGTGGACAGAGAACTCCCTGTCTCCAACTATGTCATGTCTATTATTTTTTTTTTCAAAGAGAGGAGAACAGTGAGAGAGACAGAATCAATTTTATTTAGTTTTTCACGTGGCTTTCATTGCTCCAACAGTTAGTTGTGTATGTGGTGCCAGGGTTTGAACCCGCATACTCGTGCGTGCCAGGGAAGCACCGCAACCCCCAAGGCACCACTCCAGTCCCATCATCTCTATTCAGTCCCATCATCTCTATTCTTGCAGACCAAAATCTGTAGCTGGGAGGAGGAGGCAGCCAGAGGCTCTCCTCTGGAAAGCTGAATAGTAACTGCTGCTGGGCAGAGCCTCATGGAGGATGTGTAGCTGCTCCCTGCGCCACCCTGCTGGCTGCTTCCCAGAGTAACACTCTTGGGAATCCACCTTAAAATCATTTGTTTCTCTTCTTAGGTTAGGTATTATGCTGTAATCTTTTGCCTTTGTTTTCCTAGGGATGTCTCCATTTGTCTCTCCCTGCCCCCTCCCCATTGCAACCCCACAAATGCCTCCCCATTTCCTCATACCCAAAACTGTAATTGTGCAGCTGGTCACCATGGTTTTGAGTGCTTCTAATTGTGTCAAAGTGAGAAGCTGTATTTGGAGCAATATATAAAAAAGTGCTGTTCCAAAGACTGAGTGAAGCCAAGAAGGGCTAACACTGTGGAATCACTGAGATGGGAAGATGTGAAAAGGCTTCAGCAGGAACTTAAGCCTAGATCCAAGGCCAGAAGAAACCAAAGCCTGCATTTTATACTGGAAGGGCTTAGACCAAGAGATATCAGGAGGCATTGTCTAAAAATTGATGATGGAGCAGTTGAAGAGTCCTTTGTAGCTCAGGTAAAGCCAGACAGTTTGAAATCTGTGAGAGTTTGGCACCCACTGGGGTATTCTTGTGAGCTTTGGTTCATTTGGCTAGGACAGGGTGGCTTCTTAAGGAACTAAGCTTTACTGAATGTCCCTTTGTAGAGATTCAGAAATGCAAATTTTGCCTCTATCCCAAGCTTGCTTACTTTCTCTCTCTCTCTCTCATTAAGGGGGTGGGGGAGAAAGAATCAGTCTTATTTTTTCATCTGGACTTTGTTTCTCTAACACTTAGTTGTATATGTGGTGCTGCGGTTTGAACCTGGATCCTCGTGAGTGCCAGGCAAGCACTCCATCCACTGAGCTACTGCTCTAGCCCCTGTCCCATGTTTCTCAAGGTTTATAGATGTTTAAGTTAAAAATATATGTACCTTTATTGTGTTTTTCCTGATTTCAAAACACTCTTGTTCACGATAAAGTAAAATTAAGCCAGAACAGAAATGTTTGATGTAGATGATGAAAAATTCCCTAAAGAAAAATGGATGGTTTAGTGTTTTTTTTTTATTTTTCCATACATGATAGGCATGTACACACAGACATGCATAATTTTTATTTATTTTTCATTTTTGTTATACTGGGGATTGAACCTAGGACCTCGTGCATGCTAGGCAAGCACTCCACCACTGAGCTACATCCCTGGCCCAAATGCATAATTTTTCTTTTATTTTTGCTTTTTTTTAACAAAATGGTTTTATTTCTTCATTTACTAGATCGTGTGCTTTTTTCATCCTTTTAATGGTTGTACATAATATTCTGTGTGGTGTGTGGATGTGTGACAGTATAACCATTTGCTTTTGAGGAGCATATGGACTGCATGTAGTGGCTTGGTGTTGCAGACACTGCTGCAGTAAGCACCTTGTACTTTCTGCACTCTTGTACTAGCGTTTCTCTAGGATAGATTCCTGAAAACATAATGGCTAGGTCAAAAGATACACACATTGAAATTTTTAATAGTTACTATCATATTGCCCTCCAATAATTTTTTTTTTAGAGAGGGACAGTGAGAGAGAGAGAGAGAATCAACTTTATTTTAATTTTTCACATGGTCTTCGTTGCTCTGACACTTCATTATATACATGGTGCTGGGTTTCGAACTTAGGACCTTGCGCATGCCAGGCAAACATCACAACCACTGAGCCACTTATCTGGCCCTCCAAGAATGTTTTAATCCTTTATACTGTCCCTGACATCTGTCCTTAAGACTGAAAGACCTGTCATTCTGCATATGTAAGTAGTATAAAAACAAAGGACACAGGTCATTCTCATCACAAAATTCAGCATAATGATTATCTGGGGAGCGTATGTGTGTGTGTTTTGGGGGATGGTGGCTGTCAGAAAATGAGCCTGGAGAGCTGGCAGTGTTCTACTTCTTGACCTTGGTGACTATTATATGGGTATTTGCTTTATAATTATGAGACAATAAATATGTTTTATATGTTGACCTGTTGTATTTTACAATAAAAAGAAAAATCAGTCATTCTTTCCGCAAATATTGATAATGTGCACTTACTATGTAAGTTCTGGTCACAGATTACAGTTAAGGTAAGTTCCCTGTCCTAAAATAATGCAGAAGGTTGAGAGTAAAGAAGGAAACAAATAAAACCAGTCAGGTGGTGATCAGGGCTGTGAGTAAAATCAACTGGAGAAAGTGGTAGCTGTAGGTATAGCTGATTTTTGATAGGGTTGTCAGAGGAAGGAATTTGGGGGAGGTGAAGTTTGAGCAGGATAAAAAGAGTATTCCATGCAAAGAGAACGGCATGTAAAAGCCTCGAAATATTCTGGGGGAAACTGCAATAGATGAAACCCATAGTAGCTTATCTATGCGTTAGCATCACCCCTGGTTAACAAAGTTTATACACATTGATTGCTACTGTTTTGACAATGTTTCCCCCTCATCTGTATCCTGTATCGCTATATACTTCTAATAAATGTGGAAAGAAAAAAAAAAGCCTCGAAATGAACGGAAAGGTTGCTGTGGCTAGGGTGTGTCAGTTTGGAAGAGGGTAGATGAAATCAGAGGGATCTTTAGTGGCCAGATCTCCCATGGCCTTGCCAGCCATGATGCCGAGCTGGGATTCTTTTTGCGGGTGGGATGCTGGGAATCCAGTGATGTGTTTTGGGCAGAGGAGCATTGTGACCCGATAAGTTTGTGAGAGGATTACTCTAGCTTCTGTGGGAGGGTGGATCATGGGGTCTGAGGGTAGAAGCTTAGAGATCTCTGAAGCAGCAGCTCTGCAAGTGGGGATGACAGTAGCTTTGATCACGGAGGTGGTGAGAGGGTTAGATTGGATATGTTTTGACAGTGAACCAAGGAGTCTCACTAATAGAACAAATGGGTGTGGGAAGGGGGACCAAGGAAAGAATAATAAAAAATGACTCGTAGTTTTTGGTCTTGAGTTGCTGAAGGAATAGTGGCTTTATTAACTTGAGACTCCAAAGACTTCGGCGGGGATAGGGGTCTCCTGGGGTATCAGATAATTCTTTTTGGACTGTTTGTGCTGCCCTTTAGACGTTCATGTTAATGTCACATGAGTCAAACAATGAAACTTCTGTTGCATGGAGGTAAAATACTGAGTCAGTTTGCAAAGCATCTGAGGACTTTCAGGAGCTGAAACTGTTCTAGTACCTTCCATTAGTCTGTCACCCAAGAACTTACTTGTTCAGAGTGATTGCTGACCAGAGTACTCCCCCGCCCCCAGCACTGCTCTCACTCCCTCCATTGCCCGTTGCCCCCACACTCAGCTTCTAGAAGCCACCTTTGTGGGTTCCTGTCTGCGAGGTGAGCTGTGTAGGAGGAGGTTGATGCAAGCAGGTGCTTTGTCTGTTTCCTGCCTGTTGGGTGCTGCACTCCCAACAGCCTCCACGGTCTTGTTCCCACACAGAGAATATGGTTTTCACATTAGCTGAAGCTAATCTTTCCTGAAAAGGCTGATTTTCCTCTGAAGAGTAAGTAGCTCATTTTGGATTAGCAGCTTCCCTTTGGGGGCATTCCTTGAAGCAGATCTCTCCTATGTCCCTTTTCGGGGTTACAGGCTTTAACTCTGTGGCCATTAGTGTCATGTACACTCTTCCTCTGTTGTGTGACATATTGCTGTCCTTGTTCCTGGGACACTTCACAGTGAACAACAAACAGCTGCTCATCAACAGTAGTGCTAATGGCTGGCTGAATGCGCTTTGGCTCCTTTTGAGGTGGGGGCTGTATTGTTTCTTAAAAGTCACTTCACTTATAAATGATACGGTATAGGAAAAAATGTGGCAATTTCCAGCTAGCCTGTCCTTGAAAAAGTTATAAAAATAAGCTGAGTAGCTCAGTGGGAGAGCACTTGCTGAGCATACACGAGGCCCTGGGTTCATTCCCAGCACTGTTGAAGAAAACCAAAATTATTTTCCAACCAAATAGCAGTAATTTAAATTTCCAAAGAGCACTTATATATGTGACCTCTGATCTCATCACCATGTGTGATGGATGGAGTGGGAACCATTATTTTATTTAGTTGATAAGCAAACTGAGGGTCAAAAATTTAGTGACACTTGCCCAAGGCCTTACACTGGCTACAGGTTAACCATTGGCTTGAGCATTGGTTTTTGCACATGTTTAAGGGTGGGTAGTAAATCAGAAATAAAATACCTCTTCATGTGTGTTTCCGTCTAGTTGGTTTCGTTGGTTTTTTTCAGTTGACATTTTCTAGGTGACAACTGTTTTGGATGCCCCTTAACTTCAAAGTCACCGGTAAAGCAAATCCAGAGGTTTGGGATTTCATTCTAGCAATTTCTGTCTGTTATATCAAGGTATGCTAGAGGAATTAAAAACAGTATGGTGAGAGGATCGCTTCAGTTGAAACAACCGAGGCTTTTGTGTATGGGCGTGTCCTCTGAAGATGGCACGCCAGTATTGCCAGACTGGAACTGTTGCTAATTAGTAGGTTGAACACGTTGGGTGGTAATTGCTTATTCATTCAGCATATGGGTGTTTTTATTGGTAGCATCTTGTCTTGATTATGTGAGCCTGTTCTTAATTGTTTACCCAAGGAGAGGCATGCTTGGTTTGCGGCTTCGGGTTGGTTGTGTTGGTTACAGCCATAAGTAGTTCTGCTTTTCTTTTTTTTTTTTGAGAGGAGGGCCTAAGGATCAAGCATATTGAGTCTAAATTTTGAAGGTAGTGAGGCTGAGGATGGTGATGAATTCCTTCAGAACTAGATTTCATGTTGCTGGATTCAGCTTAGGAATACAGTGGCAGTTTGCCTTTTTGAGATTGAAATGTGGATTCCCTCAGTCCTTGTAGATGGCTCACTGGATTGTATTGGAGAGGTGAAAACAGTTAAATGAGCTACGCTTACCTGGTATAAGGTGGAGTCCCCAAATTTTGTACTTTCAAGTATGTTGTAGCTGGTAGGAACGATGGAATTTATGGACAACAAACTGTAAGCTATCGTGTTACCTGTGGTGTCCAGCACCTAGTTCTGGTCCCTAGTAAACAAATAGCAGGAAAGCAGGTGGCACTTTGACACTGACTACATCTTCTCCATTTCTCTTCACTAGAATCTGGGAGAGTGATTCAGTGCTGTCTTACAGTTTAGAGCTAGAAGAGCACTTCTGGCCTGTATCTTGATCAGTGGTTTTGTAACATGCCCTGCATACTTGGTTGTGTTTGTAAAATTTGTGACACTTTGAAGAATCATGACCAAAACAGATCTTGCGCGCTCCCTCGAGGTAGAGGTGGCATGTCCACTTACCACGTGAGACCACGAGTGGCTCAGCTTACCCTCATGGAGGCTTGGCCTGTGGCCTCTCTGCATCTTGGTTCGGTAACTAAAGGGTGTTGAATTTTAATGTGAGCTGTGCAAGATCCAGTTGCATATGAATTTTTTTAAAAAAAGATTGTTTTCAGTATTAAAAATTACAACTGAACCCACACATACATCACCACTGAGACCGCTGATGTCATCACCCTTGTCCTCCATTTCAGATTGTCTTGAATTTACAAACTTCATACATTTAAAATTTTTGAATATTTAACATTGATATAAGATTGATTTGTCTGTTCTGTTTATTGAGACGTCTCATCAGATTTCATATGGAAAAGGGCTGAGTTGCTAACAAAAAACCCCACATAATTGGGAAAGCCATGGACTTAGTGGATGCTTCAGGAACAGTCGTGAGGACCTGAAGGGGACTTGGAACCAGTGGGTTCCTGCTCCTTGTCCCCGTTTCCATTTCTCCTGAGCACTTTTGTTTTATATATTAAAGTTCTGCTTAATATTTTATTTGGGGCAGAAAGGTAGTTTTTTCAGCTGTGTATTGAAAGAAAAAACTGATTTACAAGTCACTGGTCATACTAGTTAAGGAAGAAGAAATGGATAGTGGACAGCCAGCGTTGGTAAAGAGGGCCCTGGATCTCCCTTTCCTAGGCTTGGATTTTCTAAAGAGCTGGTAGTGTGTCTAATTACAGAATCCTCCCGCTTCTAATTAGGTGAGATTCCGGGACAGGCATGGTATGTGCACATACACTGTTCCATCCCAAATAGAGATCCTTTTCAGTCTTCTTATGCTCAAGTAGTATTTCTCATAGTCACATAGTTGGGTAAATTCCTTTGAAGTTGATCTAGAATCCCTGAAATAAAAAAGTAGGTATAGGGGCTGGAGAGGTGGCTTAGCAGTTATGGAGCTTGCCTGGCAAGCAGGAGGACCCGGGTTCAAACCCCAGCACCACATATACCACAGAGTATCGGAGCAATGAAAGCCATGTGAAAAACTAAATAGAATTGATTCTATCTCTATGTCACTGTCCCCCTCTCTTAAAAAAAAAAGTCTTTTTCAGATTTCCTTAGTGTAGCATAAACCCATTCATGGTTATGGTAGGTACTGTAACACCAACTGTCATGGTAAATAAGCCCTAAGATCTTGGTGGCTTCATGTCATAGAAGTTAATTTCGTATTGTTTCTGTTTAAACATGAGAAAAAAATAGCATCATCGTTTGAGTGGAAAGAATTAGCATGGAAACAGAAGACCTGAGTTCTTGCCTCTGCTTGGTCACTAGGTTTCTGACGTGGAATAAATCTCACTCTAGACCTCAGTTTCCCTGTCAGTGAAACAAGAGGATTGAGCCAGGTGATTCCTCTTCTTCTGACATCTGCACGTGTGTGATCTCTGAGAAGGAAGATTGGGGGATGGAGCTCTCACATGATACCCATTCTGAGGCTGCCAGCTTTGAGAGGCCACTTTCTTTGCTTGTAGAACATATTGCAACCTCTCTGAGACTGGAGTGGTCTCTCACCCAAATTCACTGCCTCCGTGTGTGGAGAAATAGAGGCTGAGATGATTGTGGTTCACCAAAATTTGTTTTCCATTCCACTCGTGACACATAAGGTACTTTCCCTGCACACGCGGGGGTATCAAGAATGAGGAGGTGTTGCTGTGTTCCTGTTTGAAGCCGGATGTCATAGTACTAGGGTTTTGGGAGGCTGGCACTCCCCTGCTCTCTGCAGACAAGTCAGGTTTTCCACATTGCCCCCATGTGACACTGCATGTTTGTCATATGCAGAGCTGGGAGAATTCCCCTGCACACCTCTCGTCATCAGTTGCTAGGTTACAGCTTTCTCCATGGTCCCAGTCTGGTGATGTTGCTATGGATACCAGTTATTCCTCCTCCTGTGACCCTTCTGGTCATGCTCAGTGCAGAACATGTTCCAGCTTCTCTGAGACTGGAGTGTCTTCTCTCCCAAATTCACTGCCTCCGTGTGTGGAGAAATCGAGGCGGAGATGATTGTGGCTCACCGAAGTTTGTGATGCCAGGGAAGCTGAAGCATGTCCTTGCCTTTGCATTAATGCTGTGGACAGATACTGATCCCGCGTGCTCCAGTACTATACCAGTTAAAAGTGCGCGCTGGATCCTCAACACAGTTCATCACTTAGGATCTGTTTTCCATTATTCTTTTTTTTTTTTAAGAGAGAAGGACAGAGAGAAAGAATCAATTTTTATTGAGTTTTTCACATGGCTTTCGTCGCTCAGACGCTTGGTTGTGTACATCAGTGCTGGGGTTTGAACCTGCATACTTGCACATGTCGGGCAAGCGCTGTAACCACCGAGCCACCGCTCCAGCCCATTTTCCATTATTCTACAGAAATAAAACTAACATGATAAGATATGAATATGGCCCTACTATACTATGTGTCCAGCTCATGGTCCCCACAAGCTCTTAATTTACCTAAATGATAGAGCCTGTAGTCTGAATTTTTGTTTCTTGTTTGTTTTGTTTATGGTCTACGTTTTCTTGTCACTTAATACCACATGTGGTGATGCTTGTCCTCCCAGGTTTCAGAAGACGGAAGGGCAGGGACTGTGTTTAGCTGGTTTTTATCCCAGCAATGCTTAGTGCCACGCACTTCACAGGGCTCCAAAAAAGGCTATGAATAAATTCATAGAATTTGTTCTGAAGACTGAAAGAGCAGGTGATTACTAATTTGACTGTAGATTCCCAACATAATGTTTGAAGATGGTGAGAACCCTTGGCGTGGTCGTGGTCGAAGGACAAGGTTAACCTGTGTTATCTGGCCTGACCCTTTGATCTCACAGTTGAAGGAACAGCTAAGCCCAAGAGGATGTGACTCATCTAAGGTCAGAGAGCCAGTGGAACTGTGGTTAATGCAAATGTGTCGTGAAAATCTGTTAGAAAACAAGGGTTAACAATGTTTGCAGTAAAAATAGTTCTGCTTACTGAAACAATAGTGTTGTTTCACGCAGACTGTTTGCATAAAAGACTGCAGACAGAGATGTACATTATTGAAGAGGAACTTCAGTGTTTAACAGAAGCTCTTTGAAGAGCATACCAATTATTTCAAGGCAACTCAGAGCCTTGTCTTCTACTTAAATATTTGACTTATTTCTCAAAACTAAATTGAAATTGAACACAACATAGGATTGAGGCCAGTCTTTCAAAGTTAACAACCTGTTCCAAGACTGGCAGAATTGGAAATAAATGCCATTCTTTTCCTGTGATGGCACTCACTGCCTTAAAGTGAAAGGAGTTTGTTTATTAAATAGAATCTTCTTTGTTTAAAACCAAAACAGAATGAATGAAAATGTGTCTTCCAGAAATAGCGCCTGTCACAGGTGTTGTTACTTAACTGCAGAGGGAGAGACGCATACCCCTGTCAGGGAAAGTGACAGAGCGGAGCCCTCAGGAGGTCAGGTAACTCCAGCTGAACCCCCTCCCGGCCAAGAGCGTTGAAGAGCCTGCCCCGTCCTTCCCGTCACACCCCGTCTAGCGTTCTTAACTGTGCAGCAGCCCACCACAGGTCTCCCTGCCTCTGTTGTCTCCACACTGTCCCGTATCTTCCTCCTCGGAACCACTGACCCGTGAGGTACGAGAAAGCCCTGCAGCTTCTGGACCTAGCACGCACCTCCAGCCTTCTCCCACTGCCGCTCTGTTTGTGCCTTACATTTCCACCAAATTGGCTTCTTTCCTGAGACAACTCTTGGCTGTTTTTGTTCTATCTTTTCTTTTCTTTTCTTTTTTTTGGAGACAGGGTCTCACTGACTTGCTGGGGCTGACCTGGACCTTGTGATCCTCCTGCCTCTGTGCCCCAGTACCTGGGAATGCAGGCGTGTGCTCCCCCATCTCTCTGCCTCCTCCCCTTGTGCTGGTGGAGGACCCCAGTTCCTTAAGGCCAAGCTGTTTCCACTTCCCTCAGGTGACCGCGCTGTTCTCCTTCTAGCACCTTTCTTTCTTTTGTGTTTTACATTCTGCCTTCTGCCCTGGTTCCCGTACTTGACCCTGTTGAGCTGAGGACTCTGCTGTCCTGGTGCCTCCCACTGAGGACTCAGCACCTTGACTGAAGGCTGAAGTGTTTTAGAAGTAGACCAGGATTCAGTCAGCCTGTATTACTTAGTTCTGTAGTTGAACTGTGTAGCAAAGTGGACTGCTCACTAAACCGTTTACTCACCAGAGAATTAATAGTCCACTTCCTTCAGCATGTACTCTTATGAATTCCTTTATAGTTGTCTAGATCACCGGTTCCCAGTCTCTCAGCGTGAGGTCTCCCTGCCTTTTAAACCTAATCTGATGATTGTCAACAATCTTTTGAAACAGCCTCATTGACGTATCCTTAAATATGCACTATAATACCGATTTGTGCAGCCATCACCAAAATAGTTTTAGAATGTTTCAATTGCTCCAGAATATTCCCCTATATCCTCTGTAGTCAGTCCTTTCTCCTGTCCCCGTTCTCAGTCCTAGGCAAATACTGATGTGCTTTCTGTCTATACTGATTTCCCTTTTCTATTTCGTATAAATGGAGTAAGACAACATGTAGTTTTGTGTCTGACTCCTTTCACTAAGTGTATTTGTGAGATCCACTTATGTAAAGCACCTAATAGTTCCTTTTTATTGCTGAATAATATTCCCTTGCATGGATATATTGCATTTACTTATCCATTAACAGTTGATGGGGGGCTGGAGTGGTGGCTCAGCACTTATGGCACTTGCCTGGCATGTGTAATGATGCAGGTTCAAACCCCAGCACCATGTACACAAGGAAGTGTCAAAGCAATTTTCTCTCTCTCTCTTTGAAAAAAAAAAAATAACAGGTGTGGATATTTGGATTGCTTGCTGTTTTGACTGTTGTGAATAGTGCTGCTGTGAACCGTAGCGTTCAAGACTCTTTGGGTGTATGTTTTCGTTTCTCTTGGGTAGATTCCTAGGAGTGGAATTGCGGTATGGCGTGGCTCTAACTTTTTTAAATGTTGCCATATTGATTTTCAAAGACGCTTGTACTACATCGTATTTCCATCAACAATGGGTATAAGGTTTTTTCACGAAAGACCTTCTTTGTAATACATATAAAAATGTAGACTCGGGTTGTAACAGATGTGTTAGTGTCAAAAGATGGATAAAAAGTATCAAATGATACATTGTTAAGGGCTAAGTGTTCTTAGAAAGATTTATACTCTAATCACAACAGCATCTGTTCAAGTGATGTACTCAATCTGCAGAACTTTGTGAACATTCATAGCAACTTGGTATCCCCAAACAATCCATGGCTTATAAATTAGGAGCCAGTAAGCAGTGGCTTGTTTAGAAAGAATTATAATCGCCAGGCACAGGGGCTCACGCCTGTAGTCTCAGCAGCTTGGGAGGCTGAGACAGGAGGATCACAAGTTCGAGACCAGCCTGAGCAACTTAGCAAGACCTTGTCTCAAATTAAACACAAAATGGACTGGTGATGTGGCTCAGTGTTTAAGCGCCTCTGGGTTCAGTCCCTGGTACCAGGAAAAAAAAGAAAAGATATAAATATAAGCTATCTTGTATCTTTTTATGCACCATCTGTGAAATAGAAACCTGCCTTTTAAATTTGAAGACTAAATGAAAATATGTCAAGATCTGGCTCCATACTAGTTGTTCAGTTAGTGGCAGCTATTGTTAGTGGCAGCTGTGTGATTTAGTGTAAAGAGAATGGGCTGAGGAGCTATCAGGAAGATTTCTGACACTCGAGTCAGACTAGACTAATACTAGTCTCAAAGTTTTCTTGGAGTGGAGACTATGAATACTTGCAAACACTTGTTTCCTTGCTGACTTCAGATTGCTGGGGGTTTTTCATTTTTTTGCTTTTTGATAAGAGCCTATTCTTCCCCACCTCAATCTGTTCAAAGTCACTCAGTGTCATTTCTTTATTCTAAAATGATAATTTTTGTTTTTGATTGCTCATTAGAATCACCTGAAGAGCTTTTGAATCAAATACCAATTGCTGGGCCGCACCCCAGAGAATTAATTAATATAGCTGTTCTGGGAAGTGACCTAGGCATCAGGATTAAAAAAAAAAAATTAGTTGTAGATGAACAGAATATTTTTTGTGGTGCTAAGGATTGAACCCAGTGCCTCACATGTGCTAAGCAAGTGCTCTGCCGCTGAGCTGCGTCAGAGTTTTTAATATCAGTGATTATAACATGCGGCCAAGGCTGAGAGTTACTATTGCAGTGTGAAACCAGGATTGGGGACGGCTGTTCTTGCCTGATTTAGTATCAGCAGCTGGTATTACAAGTGTCTTATTAATTCCTTCATCTGCCAGGAACAGAATGGACTTGGATTCCTTGTTAGGTTGACACCTCCGTGGGGGATCCTTCCAGGTGAGCCTGCCTTCCACTGAGCAGCACAGTCAGTGCCTAGCCGGGAGGGCCTGGAAAGAAACTAGGAACCTAAACCTTGCGGAAGCTGGGGCATATTTCCTTTCTCACTCCAGGAGATAGCATTGCATAGTGAAATGGGTGCAGGTTTGAGTACTAGATGAATTGGGGGTTTATTTTGGCTCTGTTCCTTACTGGCTGTGTTGGTTAAGGTTCAGGGACTTTGAAATATCCTCATCTGAAAAAAATACAGATAAAAGTAAAAGAATCACAGGATGCCTTTCGAGGTTGTTGAAGCTATAGATGATGTAAGTCCTCACCTGGTTTAGTGAATAGTAACCATATTTCAGCTACGTGTTTGAGCCTCACCTACTAGGCCTTAAAGCTCAGGGGCTGTGAAATTAGAGACTGTGTCTTAGACTCATGGTGGCATTCATGGTATCCTGGGCTCAGAAGGTTATAAAACTTGCTGATTTAGAAAGCAGGGAACTTAATTTCTTTTTTACAAAAAAAAAAAAAATGACTGACAGGTAAGGAATTAACAGATATGGCATTATAATAGTGGTGCTTAGCAATTAAATGATACCACACATTGAATGGCAACATACCTTTATTCTTGTTTAATGAGATGGTCATTCATGGAATGTCATGCAACCTGGGGACAAAAATAGTAGCACCTTAGTATTCAGCAAGAGATGCTACAGGAATTGCAGCAAGGTGTGATGTAAGCAAGAGAATGGGCATAAGGGACAGTAGGGAAAATGCCCTCAGAAGTAATGAGAGAGGTCAGAATGAGCTAGGATGGATAGCAAGGCATAGCCAGAAACACATTGTTTTTTCACTATGTCCTCAGTGGACCTAGAAGTAATGCAATAGTAGTAGTAATGGTGGTCACCTCTAGTTCCAGATTTTAAGATCTGCTTATCATTCTTCACTGAAAGGAGCCAAGGTTTCTTAGAGAAACAACTAATTCCAGATCTGAAACAGGAATTAGACATGGTGAGCCTTAGATAGCATGTGTGGCAGATGCAAGGATGCTTTCAGTCTAATGGAATAATTATCCCTCAATTTAAAACAAACTAATGGGATTGTGTCACAAGGACACGGAAGCCAGTTGGAAGGAGCTCTCATTGGCCACAGGTGGGACAATTGAACAGTTGACTGCAACTGATCTAAGCATATGAATGTGGGAAAATCCAAAAGTTCAGAATTGTAATCAGAAAAGAGAAAGCCCATTGTCACCATTAAGAATTATTCAGGAGTAGGGATATCGCAGAGTGTAGACCACTTGCCTAGCACACATATGGCTCTGGGTTCCATCCCCAGCATCACCAAAACAAAACAATAACAAAAAACAATTCCTACTCTTATGTATTTTTTTTTACTCTAATGTATTGATAAAAGAAAATAATGAAGCATTTTTCCAGGATCAGGTATTTAAAAAAAAAAAAAAAAGACAGAAAGAAGCAACTTTATTCAGCTTTTCATCTGGTTTCCATTGCTCCAACACTTTATTGTGTATGTGGTGCTGGGGTTTGAACTTGGGTCCTCGCGCATGCCACGCAAGTACTGTAACCGCTGAGCCACAGAGGATCAGGTATGTTTTAAAAGTGACCGGATAACTCTTAAGTGATGAGGTATGCTCTTAAGAATGCTAGTGAATATTTGTAGAATTAATGATTAGATAATGATTGTACCTCTTACTTAAAAAAAATGATTTGAGCAAAAATCTTCTACAGCTGATAAAACCGTTAGACGAGAAGGGTAGACAGGGAACTGGACATCACCCCCAAGACTATTTGAGGATTATAAAAGGGAGAAAACAGCTTTACCACAGAGGTAGAACTCCATCTTGGCTTCAGGAACAAGGACAGTGTATACTTCCTGTAATGCACTGAGGTGAACAGCTTCCCCAGTGACATGTTTGTGAAAACTTTAACCTGAATCTTCATGGCCTTAGATTAACTTCATTTTGCAAAAAATACAGGATTAAGGCAGATTTTATCCTGGAGGCCAAAACTAGCCCATGGCCTATCTTTGTATGACCCTTGAGCTAATAAGAATGGGTTTTACATTCTTAAAGAATTGTGTGTGTGTGTTTAAGACAAAAATATGGTAAA
Organism: Aplodontia rufa; assembly: GCA_004027875.1. Taxonomy (NCBI): domain Eukaryota; kingdom Metazoa; phylum Chordata; class Mammalia; order Rodentia; family Aplodontiidae; genus Aplodontia; species Aplodontia rufa. Next base: position 20,927 of record PVKS010020764.1, read on the forward strand.
CCAAAACCAGAAAACAAGAACATGTGACAGGTAATCCATGCCCTACAAAGCCTGAATGCTTACTTTCTGTATCTTCCCAGAAAGTCCGTCAACCCCTGGAATAGAGAAAGAAGTCAGTTGACTTAACAGGCACAACCAAATAAATCCGGAAAGTAGACGTTCGATAGGACAGCTGCCTGCTACCTGGGTCTGTTCCGTTTTCATACAAAAAGAGTTTTAAGATTGGAAAGGACTTAAGAGACATAAAAGCCACATGCATTATGTGGATCATTGTTTGAACAAATTAGCTTCAAAAGATATATTGGGGACTTGTGCTTCTGACCAAGCTTAAGTAACAGACCAGATTTTCCCTTCTACCAAACAACAACAACAAAAACCACACAAGCTATATGAAACAATGCTGTTAAGGCACTGAGTCTTGGCAGAGAAGGACAGTGATCCCTGAAACAAGAGGTGAGACCTTCATTTCCCCTCAGGTGCTTTGACTTTCCAGGCTGAGGCACCAGAAGCGAGGTCTGCAGGGGGGCCCAGTGGACTCCCTCGGTTGAGAGCTGAATCTTGGGCATAGGACATACTGCCGGAAGGAAGAGAGAGACACACACACACACAGAGAACCCAGGAGATTTGCAGGTTGTCTTGAGACACTGATCAACGAATGCATGTGTGAGAATAACTCAAGACTGGGAATTCAAAGGGAATAAAACGGTGTCCAGTGCTCACGTGCTAATAATAAAAGTGCTTGTTGGTATCAGCCAGACAGGAATGTCATAATTCATGGGGCATTGGGTAGAGTACTCTGGGAGGTCTTGCCTTAGTTGTAGGAATTGGGTCCTGAATGAGTACTTCTCTTTTTTTTTTTCTTTCTAAAGAGAGAGGGACAGTGAGAGAGACAGAGAAAGAGAGAAACAACTTTATTTAGTTTTTTCACATGGCCTTGGTTGCTCCAACACTCAGTTGTGTACAGGGTGCTGGGGTTTGAACCCGGGTTCTCGTGCTTGCCAGGCAAGCGCCGAAACCGCTGAACCGCTCCAGCCCCGAATGAGTACTTCTCTAGACCAACCTAACAAATGTTAAAATCAGAATTCATAAGGATCAACTTGTGTCCAAGTAGCTTAACTGTATCCTTTTGGAAAGGTCAGGAGGAACTAAAGGAACACAATATCCAATACCCCACATAGTAGAATTCATTACAACCGGGTTTGAAGAGTATCAGGCATGTGAAGAGGCAGGAAAACATGATCCATAATAAGGAGAATAATCCATTGAAATTGACCCAGACCTCAAACAGTAGAACTAGCATACAAGGATATTAAGAGAGTTGTTGTAATTACATTTTCTGTAGTCAGAAAGTTAGATAGAAACGAACACATAAAACAGCAACTTCCAGATGAATACAGTGTCTGATATGAAAAATATACTGGGTGGGGTTAGTGGCAGGTTAGACATTACAGAAGAAAAGATTAGTGAATTTGAAGGCATCACAGTAGAAATTAACCACAGTGAAACACAGAAAGGGAAGAAGAGGAGAAAAGCATCGGTGAGCTCTGGAGCAACTTCATGTGGTCTAACATGTATAATTGGAGTCCCAAAACAGGGGAACAGAATGAATATTTGAAGAAATAGTGGCTAAAAATGATCTATACTTGAGAAGTGTAAGCTTACCCACAGATCCAAAAAGTTCCATGAACCCTGAACACAAGAAAACTATATCAGTTCTCAATTTTCTGCCTCTTGGCTCCCAAGGTATGTTCTAAAATATCTTCAATATATGCTGTAAAATAAAATCATTCATGATGTTAAGCTATCTTAGTGCAGGGTTCAGGAGAGACATTATAGGAGACAGAAGTTCCTGTTTCTGATTTTTCTGGTCAGGCTGGGGTGAGAGGTGTGGGTGTCAGAATATCTGGTGGCACATGTCCCAGAATGGGGTCCCTATGCAGGGATTGTGCCCTTGTCCTGTCTTCTGCTTTCTCAACCTATAAATGGGAGCCCCCGTGTCACTGGTGCTCTGAAGGCCTTTTTACCACACTGGCACTCCGACTGCGTGTCATCATGAGGATCACCTACCCTACCTTTATATATCATTTATACATCACTAAAGCTGTTTTTAAAATAAGATATAGTAGTAAAGTTGGAATCTGAATGCTCACTGGGTATCAGATGATGTTAAACAATTATTTTTAGCTTTCATAGATTGAAATGGTGTTGTGTATATTCCTATATAAGCCACATTCTTTTTCCACATCCATCTCTTAAGTGTTTCATATTAAAGTATTTCTGTAGAAATTTGTAATTTGAATTTATCTATTTGTCGTGGAATTCACATGGCAATGTACAAGAATATGTATTTAAAGAGATGACATCCTAACATGAGTGTGTAGAGATGATATCCTTATGATTTATTTTAGAATCATAGAAAAACATGATAGCAGGGCGCAGTGGTTCGTGTATGTAATCCCAGCAGCTCGGGAGGTTGAGGCAGGAGAATCACAAGTTCAAAGCCAGCCTCAGCAACTTAGCGAGGCCCTATCTCAAAATAAAAAGGGCTGGGGATGTGGTCAGTGGTTAAGCACCCCTGAGTTCAGTCACCAGTACCAAAAAAAAAAAATGGAGCCAAGCGTTAACACTTAACACGTCTGTGTGCTGAAGATGCCGGCATTCATCGAGTATTTTCTCTACCTTTCTATATTAAAATTTATTCCTATTAAAATTTTTTGATGAATTTCAAAGAAGATAGTATGTCTCTTAGAGCAGTGGATTAGAAGCTAGGTAGGTGAGAATGGAGACAACCAAGCGCCAAGTCTAGATCAACAGGAGCTAGGGACTCTTGAGGAAAAGGGCAAACACAGAAGAAGACAAATTTAAAGGCCTGTAACAAGGAAATATTCTAATAACTGGCGCAAAGGCTGTCGAGGCTGAGGAGGGCTCGTGGGCACTTACGGAAGGGTGCAGCTTCCCCACACTCCCGGCACTTGTTGGCTGTCTGCGTGCTTAGCACGACAAAGGCCTGGACTGCAGAGAGTGGCCCCACCCCAGTCTAGCTAACTTGGAGTCAGTATTAAATGGAGTGGGAGTTCCATGGGGAAACTGGGATCATATAAAGAATTTGAATTATCGGCTCCACCAGTGCTTGAATTGAGAGGGTGAGAATAGTGGTGTAATCTCAAATCCATTAGAAATGTTCAGTCTCACTCTGCTGCCTTTGAGATACCACTTTGCTTTGAAAAAATGCTTAGTAATAACATTATTTTTGTGCTTTATAACTTGAGTTGCTTTCACTATTTTCACATATTGTGTCATTTGAGACTCGCAACTGTATTACTAGTTAGATAATGAGTTCCCTAATTGCAGGTAAAAACACTGAATTAGGTGGTGTTACCCCAGTGTTGAAGGAGAGAGACCTGGAGAGGCTGTGATTTGCCCAGAATTGATCAGCTATCATTACAGTTTTTCTTTAGACTTTTTGGGGATTTTTTTTTTAATAGAGAGGGACGTGATAGAGAAAAAGAGAATCAACTTTATTTAGTTTTTCATGTGGCCTCTGTTGCTCTAATACTTCATTGTGTTCATTATGCTGGGGTTCGAACCCGCGACCCTGCGCATGCTGAGCAAGTGCCATAACTGCTGAGCTACCACTCCAGCCCCCTTTAAACTTCTTTGAGATCTCTAAAAAAAATCCAATTTGTATTCCCCATGTATTGTTGAAAATAAGACTTTTCTTGTAGAACAGTTTGTCTTCGAATTTTCTCTTGGGTGTAGTGTAGTAAGCATCCAAAATGTCTTTGCCCCCATAGGACTAGTTTAGCTATTTTCATCCAAGACAGAGGCTAACAGCAGCTTTCCTAATTAACAAACCTGTTTGTTTTTAATTTGAGTTTGTGGTATAAGATAGACAGAGATTCAGGTTCAGAGGCACTAAAATGTTGGCCATTCTGTTCTTAAATGGTTATTTTTAAGGCAGAGTTTTAATTGAGGTAGTGATGGGTATTAATCTCCTTCTGCCCTTCCATACCCTTATGCTGTTCTTGACTCGGAATTCATCCAGGAAGTTGGCTATTTGAAGGCCATCAGGTGCTTAGCTTTGTTTTCTCATAATGTTTGATTCTGAGCGTCCTGGCTGTCGGTTTAGTCCAGGGTCTGGAGTTGGAATACAGCTCTGTCATTATCCAGGACTGCATGCTTTATTAGAAATACCATACAGAGTCTCTCCAAGTCTGCTTTTCACCAGAGTTTTAATAAGAAAACATCTAATGTTAGGTTTCATTTTTCACCTTTCAGGCTTTTCTGCTTTGGGCTTTAGAAAGGCCCATTGTGAATTAGCTGTCCATGAACTTCCCCCTCTAAAGCAAAGATGGCCGGCCAAAGTGTATTGTTAAATTGTGTGCACGTAAAATATGTAAGAACAAACCCCACCCCACCATTATGTACAGATATAGTGTACCAATAAAAATATGCATGAAAAAAGAAGAATGGGTACTGAAAATTAGCAAAACATATTATTTTGTGATATAGGCCGCAGTGAGCCAGCAGTGCCAGGACGCTAGTTATTTTGGCAGTCTCCAGATCCCACAGTAATAGGCAGGCAGGGAGTCAAGTTGAAGGCAGCCAGCTGGAAAAAAGATCATTGAGGTAGTTGGGATCTAGGATGTCCATGAGGAAGTTCTTGGAAGGAACACATGCTGAGCAAGGGCATCACTGAGGGTGTGGGGCCTTAGAAACCTGGCTCTTGACGCAGTGGGCAGAGGCACAGAGGGATCCTGCTCTAAGTCTACAAGCGTGCATGTGCTGAGATCACCTCAGGCACACACAGAATGTACTGGGGAACCCCCAGGGCAACATTCAGCTCCCTGCTCTGAACTTGGAGCTGTAATTTTCCCTAAAGGTTAGCACCATTTTCCCCTTCAGTAGGCAGGACAAAGATCCCTCGGTTTCATTCTGTAGTACACAGTTTGTGACTTGGTGATTATTATAACTAAGTGTTCTTTTTATTTTTAACTTCGTTGCCATCCATAGACGCTGAACTGAAATGTAGATCTATTTAGAATTTTTTTTTTAAAGAGAGAGGGACAGAGAGAGAGAGAGAGTGAGAAAGAATCAATTTTATTTAGTTTTTATAAGAGGCTTTCGTTGCATATGTGGTGCTGGGATTTGAACTCGCATACTCCTGGACACCAGGCAAGCGTTGGAACAGCAGAGCCACTGCTCCAACCCCCTATTTAGAATTTTAAAAAGTGTTCACTGCAGCTTGCTTTGAACTGTGTCCCTTGTAGCATCAATCTCAAGAAACTTTCTCAAGACAGAAAAGGTTCTGTGGGGTTCTGGAGCAGTAGCTCAGTGGTTACAATGCTTGCCTGGCATGCGTGAGGACGCAGGTTCAATCCCCAGCACCACATACACAACGATGTGTCAGAGCAAAGAAATCCACATGAACAGCTAAATAAAATTGATTCTCTCTCTCATTGTCCCTCTCTTTTTAAAAAAAGATAAAAAAAAGGTTCTATGGTTGAGTGAATCCAGGAAACACATAATATTCTGTCTTGGAAATTTGCAGTGTGTATTAGTATTCTAAAAGCTTTTGTAACTCAGTGTTTCCTAGATTTTTTTTTTTTTTAAAGAGAGAGGGACAGTGACAGAAACAGAGACAGAGAGAAACAACTTTATTTAGTTTTTCACATGGCCTTAGTTGCTCCAACACTCAGTTGTTTACGTTCTGCTGGGATTTGAACCCGGGCCCTCGCAACTGAGCCACTGCTCCAGCCCCTCCTAGATTTTTTTTAACCCCATAATTTTTACGTTGTTATTTCTAATACCTACTAACCTAAGTTAGTATTTTTTTCTTCCAGCTTTATTGAGATATAGTTGACAAATGAAATTTAAGTTAATACGTGTACACATTTTTAAGTGATTACCACAAATTAATTAACACATCCTTCACCACACTTAGTTATCATTTGTGTGTTTATGTGTGAGAGAGATGTGAGCCGGGCGTGGAGCCACATGCCTTGTTATCCTAGCGACTCAGGGAGGCTGAGGCAGGAGAATCGCAAGTTCAAAACCAGCCTTAGCAACTTAAGGCTTTAATGGGGCATTGAATCCAGTGAATGCCCTTGGATTCAATCCCCCATACAAAAAAAAAAAAGAAGAAGAAGAAAGAGATGAGGGTACTTTAAAATCTATCCTCTTAACAAATTTCAGGTAAATAATACTGTATCATTAACTTTATTTCTTAACCGTGGGAACAGAACATACTCTCGGAATAATAGCTGAATGCCAGCTGGACCAAGCTTGAATGAACAGAGAGATGCAGATCATCATTAACGTAGCCCCATTATTTAGGGGAAATTCAGACCCCATTAAGGGAGTAGGTAAATCCGAGGAAGGCACTAATCATGGCAGCTGCTGTGTTTTCCTGAAGGAACAGCTGCACTTTGGAAAATGGAGCAGGCTTGTGTCGCTTGGTGCTAGCATGTGCTGAGGACACCTCCATTTGTTCTATGCTCTAAGATTTACAAAACTTACTTTTCTATTAGAACCTTTGGGGTAGAAAGGTGAATGTTCCTGTTTTAAAGAGAGGAACCTCAGAGTGAATGACTTGCCCAGGGTCCGAGGCATGACTAGTGTTAGTAAAGCTGGGCAGGCCCCAAATCGAGATTTATCCCCACGTCACATTTCTGCCGGTGCCTTCCTTAGGGAAGTGTACACCGTCTCTCATTCCCTTCCTTTTCTCCCTGATCAGAACTTCCAGGTGCATTTCTACCCAGAGCAGTGTTTGTCCTTGATACTTCTCAAAGCAGTGAACGATGAACATGGTCTGCATAGAGCAAACACCCGGTTTGTCCCTAGGCTTGAGTTTCGGTTTCAGAGGATCAAAATCTTTGGACTAGAGCAGATTTCAAAATTTCTTTTATAGAAGATACTTCCAAGCATGAATTGATTGATTGGTTACAGTACTAGAAATTGAACCCAGGGGTGCTTTATCACTGGGCAACATCTCCAGCCCTTTTTTGATTTCTGATTTTGAGACAGAGTCCCATTTAGTTATTGAGACTGGCCTCGAACTTGGAATCCTTCTGCCTCAGCCTTCAGAGGCCCTGGGATTACAGGTACACATTCAGAACCTTCTCTGTTTAACCTTTTTTAGTTTGTTTTTCATCAATTCAGCAAATACTTATTAAAGACTATTATCTATAGACAAGGTGCAAGCTCTATATATTTTCCCCCAACACTTTATTCTAAAAATTTTAAAACATACTGAAAGTTTGAATTAATTAGTGAATGTTATGTACACATTCCTTATATTCCCTATAAGGTGTTACTTTATTATTTTTATCCATCTGTATTTGTCTATCACTTTATCTTATTTTGCATTTCTTTTTTTTAATAGAGGGACAGTGAGAGAGAGAGAGAAAGAATCAGCTTTAGTTTTTCAATCAACTTTAGTTTTAGTTTTTCAAGTTTTTCTTTTTGCTTCAGTGTAAACCAGATACACTTTGTTCAGCTGCAGAAACAAAATATCAAATCAGCAATCAATTATCTTGTACTGGGAGCATTAGATTTACTTTCCTCTAAATTTAATCTGGAATTTATTTCATGTTCCCTAAAACCTATTCTTTTGGGTTTATTTAGTAATTGCGACTGACTTTCTCAAAAGAATGAGAAGTATTGGTGAATACCATTGTATAGAAATAACATGTATCAAAATTCACCATGATGAGATGTCTAATGAAGGAAGTGAGTCAGCATGCATTCTCACAGTTGAGTGTTTTAATGTATGTGTGTGCTTCTGAGTTGATGCGTTTGCTTTAGCAAGTGTGATCCCTAATTTGCTCATTTAAGTGTTTGGCACTCTGCCTGGAGTGCGGGGTTGTGTCTTTGTTGGTGGCTGCTGTGCCATTGCCTTGCCTAAGGTAGTGTTTGGTAGTTCTCTGTTGAGTGGCATTAGTTCATTATTTGCAATGACTTGTGTTTGTATCTAGTATGTTAGGTTTGTTAACGATCATTTGATTTATAGAGTGCCGCCTTTCTCATCTCTGAGAAAGCTCTGAGGTGACAGTTTATTTGTAACCAGTTCTTTTTGGCTTGAAATTATTATTCCAGCATTTAAATGAGCTGTGGTCTGGAGGCTCCAGATTTTCATTTCTATCTTTTTAAGCCTCCCTGCTCCTGAGAATCTTCAGGCTTGTAGGATTGCAGCTCATTAATATTCTCTATCATGGCATCGCAGATAGATGTGGAAGTTGACTGACAGCTGAGGCCAGATTAAATAGAACAGTGCTCTGAAAGTCTTCACAGACATTTGCCAGCACCTTGGAAAGAGGAAATGGGTTTTCATTTTGTATTTAATAGCTGAGAAAATAAGCTGTGTGTTTAATCTCTTAATTCCTCCTGAGAAGTTGATGTGCACTCAGAAACAACAGTGTTTCAGGTCACGGAGACACAGTGATTTACATAATACATTTCCACGATTCCTTCTCGGACTGTCCATTTTTCTCAGAAAACACCTGCATCAACCTCAAAGCTCACTGGTTTCATGTCCACAAAGCCAGTCCACTAGGCAGTTTCCAGGGGACAAGCTATCCTTGCAGAACAGATGCAGCTCACAGCACAAAGCAGCACCTTGCTGCCCAAGAGTTAGCTGGCAGTCTGCAGACTCTTTTGTCCCCAGCTCTGGTGGCTGGGGACCGAGGCCAGATTGCTCACAGCACCTTGCTCATGTACACCTAGCGAACAGCAGCCTTAGGAATGGATTCCAGTAATTGGGGGTCCCTGTCCCAGTACTTGGTCCTTACGCCAGCGGTTCTTATCCTGTTTACCATCGAGACACATCCTCCAAATGCTCTAATGTTCACTTTGCTCAGAGGGCTGGCTCTAGCTATACCTTTTCTCCCCCACCAGAGAAAACATAGTAAGCATTCTTAATTTGCTTGGTGTTTTATATTTTAAGTAAAAGATTTACTTCAGGGGCTGGAGCGGTGGCTCAGTGGTTACGGCGCTTGCCTGGCATGCGCAAGTACACGGGTTCAAACCCCAGCAACCCATGTAGACATTGTCAGAGCAACGAAAGCCACGTGAAGAACTCAGTAACAATTGATTCTCTCTCTCTCCCTCCCCCCTCTCCCCCCTCACTGTCCTCTCTTTAAAAAAAAAAAAAAAGATATACTTCATTATTTTAGTAGTAGAAACATGACTTACAGTGTATCTCACAATTGATCATGACCAAACACCAATATGTTCATAATTAGAGATTTACATAAATGTATACATTTATATACATTTACATTTAAATTTTTTAAAAATAGTTTGTGAACATTGTCAGAAGTTTTTTAGTACATTTGAATTCATTCTTTTTCTTTTTTTTTTTTTTTCTTTCTTTTTGGTACCAGTGGTTGAACCCAAAGGTGCTTAACTACTAAGCCACATCCCTGGCCTGTTTTTTATTTTTTGAGACAGGGTCTCACTAAGTTGCAGAGGGCCTCCTTAAATTGCTGAGGCTGGTCTTGAGCTTGTGATCCTTCTGCCTCAGCCTCCCAAGCCACTGGGATTACAGGCATGCACCAATGTGCCCAGCATTACATTTTAATTGTTTTTTTTTAAAGGGAGTATCAGTTGTATTTATTTTTTCATCTAGTCTTTGCTTCCCCAACATTTAGTTGTGTGAATGGTGCTGGGGTTTAAATCCAGGTCCTCACACATGCCAGGCAAGCACCATAACCACTGAGCCACTGCTCCAGCCCCACATTTTAATTCTTAAACCCTGAAAGAGGGATTGAGGATGTAGCTCAGTGGTAGAGCACTTGTCTTCCATGGGCAAGGTCCTGGGTTCAGTCCTAGTACCAACAAAAAAAACAAAACAGCCGTCTCTCTGTCCCTACCTGCTCACATCCAGTGTAGCTTTTTCATGGTTGGTTCTGTTTAAATCATTTTTTTGTCGAATGGTTATTGTGAACTTTTTGAGTATTGGGGAGGTTACAGGGTAAGTTGAGCAACTCGACTTTTTTTTTTTAAGAAGTTGGATTGTTGTACAATCATAAATGCATATTAGGTAACAATGTGATAGGCATTTAATGCTAAACCATAGTTACCCGCACATGGCCTACACCTGTCTTTTTTTTTTTTTTTTTAAGAGAGAGGGACAGAGACAGAGACAGAGAAAGGGAGAAACGACTTTATTTAGTTCTTCACATGGCCTTAGTTGCTCCAACACTTAGTTGTGTACGTGGTGCTGGGATTTGAACCCAGGTCCTCGTGCTTGCCAGGCAAGCGCCGAAACCACTGAGCCACCGCTCCAGCCCCCACACCTGTCTTTTGATTCTTCTATATTATTACCCTATAAGATATATATATGTGTGTATATGTATATACATATATATGATTGTAGATTTTCCAGAATTAAATGATTGCATGAGTTTGTCTTCTCAGGAGGGTGAAGAGTATGCTACATTGTTGATTGTATCCCTAGATCTCTCCCTATCCTCCCTCCCTCTCCTGCCCACTCTCTTCCTTTCCCCCTTGCCAACCTCCGTGTCTGTGGTTCCCCTCGTGTATGTGTCACTAGGCCTTTGGTGGGTCTAATACATGAGTTTGACTATCTTTTCCCCAAGCCTGGGTTCAGCTCTCACTGCCGCAAACATGGGAAAACATGCAGCGCTTGGCTCTCTGGGTTTGGCTGAACTTTTGCCTTTTGAGGAGACTACAGGTTAATGCGAGTGATGAGGCTTATTTGGGAAAATGCTATGATGGTTAAGTCACTTGCGCTCTTTATCTAAATAGTGGGTTGGTGATACCTGTCTAACAAGTATTATTATGAGAATTTAATGAAATACTTTGACAACACTTGGCACAGGTACCTGGCTCAGGGTAGGTGCTCAGTAACTGATAATTGAGTTTGCATCTAGAGAACCATACAGAACATATCATTAGATGCTTAAATTATATGAAGACCGTATTAAAAACTAGGAATAAAGAGAGGAAAGTGAGAACTGAGGGCTGAAACTTATTAGCAAAAGCTTCACGAAAGCTGTAGGGTTTAAAGGACAGAGGTTTGAGCTTAGATTACCAAACTGGTGGCAGCATGAGGGTCAGGAGTGGGTGGGGTCTGCTGCTGAGAAGGAGTGAGGGCTCCTCCGCCCTCCCTGCTCACAGCGAGCGTCTCTCCCTTTTACCCCACCTACTATGTTGCCTCCCCAGTGGCTTCACAGCGAGTAATTCTACACCAAGTGGTAAAACCCTAAGGGGCCAATCCTTGCTAGCATTAGATGATGCATAATCTGTGTGAGGCGAGATTTCAGAAGTGTTTTCATCAATAAATGCCCATTTTTACTGAAAGAATGTCCCACTGGGAGATTACCAGTCTACTTAATTGCCACACCTACGATCTAAATGCTGCTTTTCCATGTTTCCATGTTTGAACATTTAGTAAGTAATTCTTTTAAGAAAGAAATCTTGGGACTGGAGCCGTGGCTCAGTGGTTTTGGTGCCTGCCTGGCATGCACCAAAACCTGGGTTCGAACCCCAGCACCACATACACAACGAAGTGTCTGAGCAACGAAAGTCATATGAAAAACTAATAAAATTGTTCTCTCTCTTGCTGTCCCTCTTTTAAAAAAAAAAAAAATCTTATCCGGGTATGGTGGTGCACACCTATAGTCCCAGTGGATCCGGAAGCTGAGGCAGGAGGATTGCAAGTTCAAAGACAGCCTCAGCAAAATTAGCCCTAAGCAATTTGGTGAGACCCTGTCTCAAGATAAAATTTTTTAAAAAAAATTTTTAAATGGGCTGGGGATGTGGCTTGGTGGGAAGTAAATGCATAGATCCTGATGGAAGATTGCACTCCACAGGGCTGAGGACAGCAGGGAGGCCAGGAGTGGAGAAAGGGTGCAGAAAGCAGATCAGAGACAGGTGCAGTGGAGGAGGAATCTTGTAAAGTACTATGAGCTTTGATCAGGACTGCACTGTATTTTATCCTGAGTGAGACAGCTTCTGGAGGCTTTTGAGCAATGACATGCTCTGGCCAGGGTTTTAGAAGATTGCTCTGTGTCGGAGGGCAAAGATGGAGGTGGGGAGCTAGTTAGGTGGGTGATGGTGATGGCTGGGACTGCTGGGAAAGCAGAGGCGGGGAGCAGTGCTAGAGTGCCGGCTGCTTAGTCTACTCAGTAAACACTCGTAGCTGTTATTGTACGTCACGCACTATTGGAACAGCTCTATAAATATCAGCTTGCCTCATTCTCCCAAGCCCTCTCAGGTGAATTTCAAAGGTTAAGTCTGTGGGATCTGTAGATTGTTCAGATAGAGGAAGTGAGGGGGGACGAGAAATCAAGGGTAATTTCTGTTTGGGGCCTGAAATTCCTAAAGAATGAAGCGGCCTCTGCTGAGAAGGAAAAACTCAAGGCAGAGTGCGTTCAGGTTTTGGACCAGTTGAGTTGGTGAAGTGAGTGAGCTGTCTACGTGGTGTGTCGATGAGGCAGTTGAATATAACTGAAATCAGGGGAGTTAGGACTGGAGACACATTTAGGAAAAGTGCCAACTCGATGTCTGATGTTGCTGCTGACCTAACCAGAAAGGACATGAGGGCACACTTTTCCCTTGGTTGTAGTCACGTAGGAGTATTACCATTGGCTTTTGTATCAGACCTGCATTTGAATCTAGCCCCATCTTTTACAAGTTATGCTATCTCATCTGTGTGTCTTTCTCTAGCCTCAGTTTCTTTGTACAATGGGTTAGCAGTATTTATTCCACAGCACTGTTAAGATACAATGAAATTATATGTTACATAGAGCAGTGCTTGGACATAGAAAGTGCCTAATAAATATTTCTTATTGGGTTGGAGCAGTGTATCAGTGGTCGGAGCGCTTGCTTGGCATGTACAAGAATCCATATTCAAACACCAGCATCACATACACAACTAAGTGTCGGAGAAATGAAGGCCAAAAGAAATCATAAATAAAAATTGATTCTCTCCCCCTCTCTCTCCCCCTCTTAAAAAAATATTTCTTATCTTCCACTTCCACAGGTTTAGTTTGTTGCATTCGACCCAGACCAACAGTACATTACACAAGCTTCTCTTATATGAAAGAAGTCTGATTTTATAGTCTATTCTCATGTACACTTTTTGGGATTGCCGACTTAATAACAAGCTCCAAAAAAAGAATTTCAAGCTGGGAGCAGTGGGGCTGTAGGAGGCATGGTGCCTGGAATCTCAAATACTGGGGAGGTGAGGCTGGAGGATTGCTTGAGTCCAAGATTTAAGGCCAGCCTGGGAAATGGAATAAAACCTCATCTCAATTAAAAAATACACAAATAAAAAAGATTAGAGGTTTAGCTCAGTGGTAGAGTGCTTGCCATGCATGCATGAAGCACTGGGTTTGATTACCAGTGCTTTGAAAATTGGGAAAAGGATTTCAAATTCATCTCCTTTAAATGATAATGACCTTCTAAAAGAAAGAACTTTAGTGAGGGCTTTAGAGGGCAAGGGGAAAGAAGTTGTGCATTCTGAATAATAAAAGATTACACGTGGCAGAAGCAGGGTGAAGGTCTAGGAAGGAGCACTGAACAGCAAATCCTTGGATCTGTCATGGGTAATTTTCATCAAAGCCTGAGTAAATCTCCTTGAGCCGTGCGGTGACCCATAGGAGGAACCAGTTTACTTTGCTAGGGATGGGCTATTTAAATCAAAGGGAGTTATCCCATTAATTCCCAGCATCCCAGTAGAACCTTGCTAAAGGGGCACTGGGGTGGGGGGGAGTTCACTTAATGCTCTTTCCATTTTCTGCAGTCCCTGCTGGACTGTCACGGAAAGGACTCATTCAGGGTGTTCAGGTTTTCTCTTACAGAGCTGGACTGTCACGGAAAGGACTCATTCAGGGTGTTCAGGTTTTCTCTTACAGAGCTGGACTGTCACGGAAAGGACTCATTCAGGGTGTTCAGGTTTTCTCTTACAGAGTAAACATTTGAGTACCTACTATGTGCTTCGTTGGGGAAACAGATAAATTGGCGATACAGTTCCTGTCCCCGTGTCCCGTGTCGTGTGAGAGAAAACAGGCAGATGAGCAGACAGGAGGGGGTGCGGTGCTACAGATGGTACGGAGTGTAAGGTGACTCAGTCACCCCGACCTGGGCTGCTAGAGATATCCCAAATCAGCAAGCATATCGTGCACAGTCGTGGGACGTGGCACTTAGGAAACAAGATATAATTTAATTAATAGTCTTGTGTGTGTGGTGGTGAGAAAAAAGTGACCACAGTTTAGAGTGCTGCTTTTCCCTAACCCTTCTCCAGCTTGAAACAGGAATATTTAAACTATTTAACCACCTTTTTATGTCTAGTTAGGTCGCCTGGTGAGCCATATAACCAAAAGAAAGCATTAAAAGTTCTAGAATTTGGGGCAGAAGCAGTGGCTCCGAGGTTATGGCACCTGCCTGGCATGCACGAGTACGCGGGTTCAAACCCCAGCACCACGTACACAGTGAAGTGTCAGAACAACGAAAGTCACATGAAAAATTGAATTAAAAATTTGATTCTCTCTCTCTGTCCCTTTCTTTTATAAAAAAAAATCTATTCTCTGATGAAGAATTTTTTTATTAACTAGCGGCAGGGATCTGGCTTTGAATAATGGTTCTCTTTCAGAAACAAAGTAGATTGACTTTTTTTTTTAATTGCAGCTAGTGCTGCTAGAATTGTTGGTCTTTTCTTCTGAGGGGTTACATTAGTGATAGTGATATCAATAAAACTGTTTCTGTGCTCTAATCTTAAAGTTAGCTCAAATAAAATTAGACATGGCTCCCATTTAGGGACACACACCTTCTACATGTCCAAGAGGGACTCTTACACATTCTTTCTGAAAACAGGATGCGCACCAACTTTATCAGGCCTTCCCACCCACAAGTAATAAATACCAGTAGAGGTACCAGGCTTTCCTCATTCTAGGGCATGAGTTCTTGGTGTCCCTGAAGATCATCCAGAATGTGGGGGAATGGCATAGAAACTGAAATGGGGGTGGATGGAACGTCAACTAGTTGTGTGCTGTTGGGCAGGATCTCATCCTCGCTTGCCCACATCTCATCTGATAGGCCTGACTGCTGGCCACACCTCATTTTTATCACCTGAAAAATAAGGGATTTGACATAGAAATCCAACAAATCATAAGATCGTATTTTGAAAACCTTTACTCCTCCAAATTTGATAACTTGGAAGAAATGGATAAATTTCTTGACACTTACAGCATCCCTAAATTGAATCAGGAGGATATTGAAGTCCTAAATGGCCCAATCACAGGCACTGAAATCCAGACTGCAATTAAAAGTCTACCAAAGAAGAAAAGCCCAGGACCGGACGGCTTCTCCTCTGATTTTTACCACACTT
>PVKS010020765.1:0-36289 GCA_004027875.1 Aplodontia rufa
GGGGGGGTCTCTACAAGAAGAGAGAATAGAATTCTGCTCCTTAAGTTTGCCAAGAGCAGGACCTGCAGACCTGCCATGGTGCCTTCAGCGTAAGGTAAGTCCATAGAAGTAGATGCACCCAACAGGGACAGATTCCAGTCTGCCCAGGGAGCCAGCCTTAGCTGGCTGGGAACCATTTCGCTGTGTCCTGTCCCCCCCCCCGCCCCCGCCTCAGCCCCACTCCATGCCTCTGCCTTCATAATCACCTTCTCTTTCTTTGCTGCCAAAAAAAAGAGCAAAGAGCAATCTGGGAGAGAGCAAGCTTAGAGCAATGAGGAGTTAATGAAAATATTTTAATCTGGCTGAATAGAAAGATTGTTTCAAGCTGGAAGAGGCTTAAAATATAAAGGGCACTAATTTTATCTGTCTCAGTTCACTTTTACATACGCACACACCCACACACACTTGTACTCACACGCACACACATACCTATATAACCTTCATTTAGATCAGGATGTAGAGTATTCCACCACCTGCGATCCCGCCTGCCCCTTTCCAGTTAGAATCTCCCCAACATAACCACTGCTCTGACTTTTGTCACCATCAACTTGTCTGCCTGTTCTTGAACTTGGCGTAAATGAAGTCATCCAATACATACTCTTTAGTGTCTGGATTTTTCCCCCTCAACATTATTTGTATGAAATTTATTCAAGTTGTTGCACGGATCAATACTTTTTCCATTTTTAATGCTATATGTAATCCCATAGTATGAGTAAAATGCAATTTGCTCAACCATTCACCTGTTAATAGAAATTTGGTTGGTTTCTAATTTTTGGTTCTTTTCAATGAAATTGTTGTGAACATTCCTGTGCATGTCTAGGTGGACATGGGCGCTGGTATCTCATGATGTACCCCTACAGGTGGAACAATAGGTTCCATATCTGTAGGTCTGTGCATAGCTTTCCACCTGGCCTGTTCTTTTCCTCTATCCAGGACTAGGGTAGTGAACAGGCAGTGCACATGGAGGTTGGAAAGGTCCGCTATGATCAGGGTAGGAAGATGGTTTTTGCAGAGCAGGATCCTGGAAAGATCCCAGGGGGAGCATGATGCTATGACATCTAGATACAGGGAAGGCTATTGTGGAAGTAATAATTTTAAAAGACCCAAGTTAAGGGCATGAGAGGGGGAGATTTGAGAAACTGGAAACTTTTCAGTCTTGCTTCCTACTTTTGTCCTCTTATAAACGCAGAGCAAAGTTGACCTTGCGTCTAACAGATGCTGTTTTTTCATTTGTAAAAAAGGAAGGCTGGAAGGGTAATTCCTAAATGGTCTTGGAGTTTTCATCATCTTATAATTGTGTTGATGATACTTAGTTCTCAATTACCGATTCTACTGGTAGGAGAAAATCGTGTAATGGTTATTAAGAAAAGCCCCGAGTTTCTTCACGCTCTCTCAGCATCCACAGCTATACATTAAGGGAATAGTGAATGAAAATACAATTGTCCCTCAGTATCCTTGGGGGATTGGTTCCAGGACCTGCTAAGAATATCAAAATCCCTTATATGAAATGGCCTTGGACTGCATATAGCCTATGTATGCTTGAAATCATCTCTAGACTGTTGTACTCAATACAATATAAATGCTGTATAAGTAATTATACATATTATTTAGGGAACACTGACAAAGAAAAAAACCAATTCATATTCAGTGTAAATGCAATTTTTTAAAAAAATTATCCATCTGAGGTTGGTTGAACTCTCAGATGCGAATCCCACAGACACAGGGCCGACTGTATACCTTTCTTAGCCTTCCCCCATAGGTGCTAGTCCATTTCCTCCCTGACTCGCACTTCTTGGGCCTCTGTACCCACCTGGTCTGCAGACTCTTCTGTCTCACTTACTGGAAATCAGATCTCAGGATAGACATAGGGTACCATTTCCCTTCACTCGCAGAGTAACTCCAATTATGGTCCCTGCAGCCAGCTTTATACACACTGAGCTAATCCTGAGCCCCCTCCTGACCTTTGTTACCCAGCTCCTGCCCACACTCAGAGTGAGCACAGACCTTACTCTCCTTTCTTGAGTCAAGTCAGCAAGAGTCAGTAGCCCTCAGAGGCCACTGCTATGTCCCACTGCTTCTCCCCTCAACTTCCGCTCAAGGGCTGGATAAAACAGTTCAAGCCCAGCCTTTCTGATGCCATCTAGGGACTGTGAAATGGCCTTCCTGCTGAGATGGGAGCTGGAGAAGTAAGGTGGCACCTCCAAGGTTGCTAATTCATATCAAACTGGAGGCTACCACATTGTGGAACCACGGGGTGCTTCCTCCATTAAGAGTCCAGTGTCCTGCAGGAAGGGTACCCCTGTCCCCTCCGACAGCTGTAGCCTGGGATTAGGCGCATTAGCAGAGGCCAGTCATTCCTCTGACCTCCCCCTACTCTTAGCGGTTCTACACTTCATTGAGTTCCAGTTTATTCTTTCTTTTAAGAGCCACTCTAAAATATGTGTGCAACTTGTATTTATTGTTTGCTGAAGTTTCTTTTTTAATAGAGTCATATTTGTGATAAAGTCAAGGGCAGGTTAATTTGTATTTCTGTTCTTGTTTCCTAGCTTGATATCTATTATATACAAAATATTTCATGAAAATCCTTCACTTTGAATAAACAAAATAGGGTATGTTTGCCAAAAGTTCACATCAAGGTGACATGGTGCTGATGCGCTACTGCCACCTAGTGACTACTTACCTAAATTGCAGGACAGTGGAATATGGAATAGGGTATCAATAGACAACATTTCAGTTGATTCCACAGGACCTTTTAAATGGAGAAAGAGTTAATATTATCTCATGTGGGTCAAAGTCCCTCCCTTGGGTTTGTTAATATCTGTAAATATAGTCCTTAGACATTTATGTGCCACATTTTAGCATGTGGGATTCAGTATGTATTTCTGATCTGGTGAAAGCAAAGAGAAGCTTGTTTATACATATAATCAAAACATTTAAAAACAAATTTAGTGCAAGACTGCTCTTTGGAAAAGTAAGAAACTGCTTTGAAACATAAAAATAGACAAATGAGCCCCAGCACTGGAACCAATTATTCCAAAAGTTATAAGCAAAGATCCTTTTCTTCTGTTATACGGGTTTATTCCTTTGCTCTTGTATGCCTAATTTGCATATGAGTCCCAGGTGTGGTGGGACCGGCCAGGATTCCTAAAATTCAGCTGGCGTGGTTAAAGATAGCTATCAGGCTGGATTTCATGTTTCAACAGTGTTTTGCCCAGCCACTCTGGGCTGGCAAGCCCTGATCACTTTATAATAGTACCTGGGACTTGGTAGATCCAGTGTTTATTACTTTAGCAGATACTCCCAACAGGTACACGACTGATTAGCTGTAATATAACCTTAAGGCAGGGACAGGAAAGGTGAGCCTTCTCTAAGTTCCTGCTGTGGACCTAGCATGACGGAGGCGCAAACCAAGTATTTGTACTGACCTCTGCCAGTATCAATTTTATGTGACCTAAATGTCCCCCACCCCCACCATACTGTTAACTCCATGTCTAAGAAGTAGGTTTTTAGGTTACTTGAGAATGGAGTCAGCTTAAATAACTGATTCTCCAAGTGTGGCCCCTGCACTTGGGGGAATGAGATCACTTGGAAACATCTTAGAAATGCTCTCTCACCCCAGGCCTACCAAATCAAAAGTTTTGGAGAGAGGGGCAGCCATCAGTGTTTCAAAAGCCTTACAGATGATTTTCCTGCCATAAAAGTTGGAGAACCTCTGCTGTAGAAGTGAAGCCAGAGTTTTGAGATGAGACGAGATTCCCTGCCTTGCCAATTTCCTGCTGGGGTCTGGTCTTGTAAATTTAAAGAATAAAATTCATGGACAATCATGGAAGGGAAGAGTATCCAGATGGTAATGGTATACAGAGTAGGATTTATTTAAGCAAGAAGAGAGAGAACTCCCACCATGCAGGATGGGATCTGCCAGCAGAAAAACCCATTTAGGTATGCTCGCTTATGAGCCCAAATGGTTCTGACTAGAGCATGGAGCAAAATCTATGTTCAACAGTATTGAAAAGACTATTGCCTTGAGGCTCAGTCCTTCCTGTAACTCCCATCTGGGTCCATCCCCACTTTCAATTTTCCCACCTCTCTGGGACAAAGGGCTGGAGGAGTTCCCACAGGTGAGCTCAAGGTCATTTCCATCTGAAATAGTACTTGATGGTGCTTATTAATATTTTACCAGTGAGCTTCCTGGTATGGTCTCTGCATTTGAGCGCAACCTCAGTTGGGGCCATCATTTCTGATTGCTGATCGTTAACCATTCTTACTCAGAAGGATCACTACAAATCAAACATCACTGTCAGAACACAACTTGTTCTGATAGGTCAGAACTTTGTTTGTTGGTTTTGCTGCAGATCATTTCTACTGATACCTGGATTTTTAGGATTAGAAGTGAAAAACTAACAGGAATTTAAAGAGGAAGTTTGGATGTTTACTGGTGGAAGAATTGTAAACCAAGTGTATTAGTCAACTTTCTGTCACTATAATAAAATACCTGAGATAGTTAATTTATAAAGAGAAAAATGTTCCATTCTGTGATCAGGCAGAACCATTGTTTTGGGGTTCCAGATGGTGATGGCAATGGCTAGAAGTGCGTGGCAGAGCAAACTACTTCCCCCAGTGAAGAAGAGAAAGAGGAAGGGGCCAGGCAGGATTCCACAGTCCTCTTCAAGGGCACACCCCAGTGAATTAAGACCCTCTTATTAGACCCCCACCTCCTAAATATTCCACCACCTCCCAAAAGTGCTACCCCCGGGGGACCAACCCTTTAACACATGGACTTTTGGGGAACATTCAGGATCCAAACTTTAGTACCATTATTTGTGTGGTGCCAGGAAGTAGAGCAGCCTGTTGAAACCTCAGTGCATCTCTCCTTACATCTCAGCTGCCATTTTGGTTGTAACACTGAAATAACAGATGAGTCCCCAAGCAAATGGAATCTTGGTTACCAGAAATCTTGAATTGAACTAGACAAAGGCGCTTCTCCATAGACAAGCTTTGTGTGAATTGAATATAAGAGATGCTCACTGTTTAATTGAATAGAATGGGAAATGGATGGCTCACTCCAAACTTCACAAAAGACCAATGAATGCAGCTTCCGTCTTAGCCTTTATGATACATATCCTTCCCTACTTCTCTTAAGAAAAGTCTGTTTCAAGTGACCGTTGGCTCAAGCTATCATGGAAAATTCACACATAACCACTGTATCTGTTCAGCTGAGGTGCATTTTGGTTTATTATCAATTGCAAAGATCGAAAATTCATCCCATGTATCTTGCATGTATCTTGCATAGCCAAGATTCACAGAGTGTAAGAAAGCTTTATGTACCTGCATTTGCATTCAGTGGCTCTCTTAATTCTGGAAAGCTTGGGCACAGTTTGGAAATGGGAGCTTGACACTGTAATACATCTTCCCAGCATCTCTGCAATGTTGCTTTAATTGAAGTCCTTTGTGTTATTTGTCCCCATTAATTATAATTCACATCATAGAAAGCTCTTGTCAGGACTTTTCAGTTAGTTCGGTGAGGGAAATGGGATTTCCCATCCCCGACCTTCGAGACTGGGTGAGTAGCAGATGACATAGTTTTCTTTGCAAGGTGGTTATTATGTCACCGGGACAGTCAGGCTCTGTGAACAGACATTTTGATTCAGGATCTCATAATTGCTGTGCAGACAGTGTTCAAAGTCAGATTGTTCCTGACCAGAAGGCGCTGACAGAACACTCATTTTTTGCCCTCGTTTAGAACTCTGCAAGACAGCAAATCGCTTGGTACTTAAATGTGTCTACCTTTGAAGAGTGGAAGACTGATAGATGCTGAGTGGTTCCAGCCCGTGGGTGGAGGGCTTTGGGGAACCACGTGTGCCACAGATGCAGCTTTTCAGGACCCATGATTCCTTCCATGTCTCGGGCTGTGTGCTGATCTGCACTGCACGGAGTGAAATACCTTCAACCAAATTTGGACAATGAATATTTTCTTCAAAACATCTTGATAATGTGGCAGAACAGTTGGGCTCTCTGTAACCTTGAACATGAATGAGCTGCTGCTTTGGCAGTCCGAGTCACGACACAAAGTTTGTTGTTGTTGTTGTTATTTTGTTCTTCCAGCACTGGGTACCTTCTGGATGCCTAAAATTGGGGGTAGGAGTAATTCAGATCACAGCAATTCATCCTTAGACAAATATGCGGTGGCAGCCATAAAAAGGACTATCAGTAATGAACGTGTGAGTGTGCACCAATGCCTTACCACAAAGAAAGGAAAGGAAAATCACTTAGATTTGTTGCTTCCCACTCCTTGTTCTGCATTTTGGTCAATTTCAATTTTTACATCTCAGAAATGAAAATTACTCCTTCCATAGTGAAATTGAGTATGAGGGTTTCTTTTCTTCTAGGTTCTCCTCCCCTCCTTTAGAAAATGTACAGCTTACGTTTTTAATTAACTCTAATTGGAAATGCTAGTTTGGTGCTGGGGCTGCCATCCAATAGTACTGTGTCTACTTAATTCACTTGCAAGGGAGATGAAAAACAGACTGGAATGTCTTTCCATGCTAAAAGTTGAGTGGAAACTTAATCCAGATGAGTGAAAAGGAAGCTGGAAATCAGGGCTGGAGCAGTGGCTTAGCAGTTGGAGCGCTTGCCTGCCATGTGCAAGGACCCAGGTTCAAACCCCAGCACCACATACACAACTAAGTGTCGGAGAAACATAGGCCAGATGAAAATATAAATAAAATTGATTCTCTCTCCTATACTCTCTTTAAAAAAAAAAAAAGATAAGAACAAATCAGGGAAGTGCACACACTCTTTTAGATAAGCTCCGTGGAAGTTTTCTGGTTTGTAAGAATGAAAATCCACTGTGGGGAAATATGCCCATAGTTGTTTTGGTTTAAGGTTGGACTAGGTAAGATTTAGCAACACTTTACAACATGTGTCTTTAAGCACTTTGGGAACACATTCAGTGTTGTCTCTGATGATTTTTTTCCCCCTCACATTTTCTCTTGTTCTGGTCCCACCTGTGTGAAAACAAGAACAAATGTGTTAGTACACTTCTGTGGCCCATCTGAAGCTGGTACCTTCTTTAACCATGTGAAGGTCCCCAAAACATTTGATAGAGACCACACGGGTTAAATGTATGTGCTTAATAAAGTGACTGTGATGTTTGAAATGCTTTCTTCCTGGCTGTCAGATATGTGAATAATTACAGGTTCAAAAATCCTCTTATATTTGATCCTCAGGATAGCTTTACTTTATGTCACCTTAAAATGAGGTCAAGCTAACTACAGCAAGATATAAAGTATTCAAAGGCTGTTCTCCATTTCTGCTGGGACAAAGTCAGTCTGGTTTAGGTAATGGCATTGTAATGCTCAAACCCCGTGGGATTGCTTCTGTCCCTGCAAAACCCTCTTCTCTCTTTTATATTTGCAATGTTCATGCATCTCTGCTGTTTGTAGGTCCAAGGCCGAAGGTAGCCTCTTATAGAATTTGTGTGATTAGTAGATGCCTGGTCTGGGCTGGCGCTTACATTGTCTATACTTAGGACTGTACATTAACATAATAATATAGGCATAATTGTCAGCACATTTTTCTGTCTGTCTGGTTCTGCGGTGGCTTTATCATTCATTCACTGCAAATAATTATTCATCCTCAACCCAAGACGGGATGCTTTGGTTTGGTACATCGGTAGTACATCTATTTACAATACAGTGGGGCACAGTGCAGCTGAAAGGACTTGAATAACATCCTCACCCTGCAAACAGGGAGGGGCATGCAATACAGCAGAGGGAGAGAGAGATTGGGGAGAAATCAAAAAAGAAGAGGAGAAAATGAATATCAACGTGTGCTCGCATCTTCATTAGACGTGAAAAATTCTTTTGCTTTCTTTTGTGAATCTGAGCTTCCTCTCTGTAACTGCAGAGGGACAAGTATGGTTAGTGGTAGAAATGACGATTCTGCATCTTGGTGGAGGTAGTTGCTGGTGTTGGTGCAACTTGGGGTGAATATTCCAGGTGATTGACGTGCAAACACCTAATAACAAGCCACTTAGGGGTGGTATTTACTAGCAGTCTACACATTTAAAAACTTCCTTGCTGCTTTGAACCTGTTCTTGTAACACTAAATTCAAAGGTTTGCTTTCAATCAAACTTGGCTAATTAAAAGCAAGCTTGTGGTCCCTACGCATTTTCTTTAAAATAGCCTGATCTTATGTACTCTTTAAGGGTTTCTTTCAGGTGTTATTTCTCCTTCACACAGCTTCTTACCAAAAGGAAATGGACCTCACTTCTCTTTTTACCTTCTAGAGTGCTCTCTACAAATATTTATTAAATGAATGATGTAATTTATGGAGTCAGTAAGGCTTACAAATGCCTTCTTAAGCTAGTTGGTAAAGCTGTAAGAGTACTGATGTTTAGTTATTGCCTGTATATCTAACAGAAGAATCTTATTTACACACACACACACACACACTCATTCACAAACAGAGATGGGCGTGGTGGGCAATCCCAATTCAACAGGTCATTTAAGGGAAATCCTCATGTTTGTTAAGGATACCTGAGTTTATACTTAAGTTATATTTGCCCCTGAATATATATTGTATTTGTTATGTATGAACTGTGAGTAAACTATGATCATTTAGATATCTGTCACAGATATTCCAGGTCCTGGGATGCTTTGTTAAAACAAAAAGCAGAACATGGGCAGTTAGGCATGTCCTGTGTATGTTATTCCAGGATCTTTGATAGGGTAGATCGAAAAATGTCAAACCTGCTTTTCAGTCATTTGGCAAAATCTATTATTTGTTTCAGCACATGAAGATAGGTGCTTTGATCCTCCTGGCAAAAGGTACTGCTTCCTCAAATGTGAAATTCTGCTAAGCATATTTGTATACATATTCCTATCTGTTTCTGTAAATTACATGCTTCATTTTCTGACAGGTTATATTCCGTTAAAATACCCTCAGAGAAAATGCTTGATAACAATAATCATTATGTCTAAGACCTTTCAATGACAAGTTTATCTCAGGGTTTACTACTACAAAATGATAATACTACAAGTGGAGGAGAGGAAGAGTTAACTAGTATAGTCTAAACAAAGGACTAGATTGTGAAATAGATGTAAATTACCCCCATGTACGAAAGTGCAGTAATTTTCTGCTATATTAGCTGCTTTCCAAACATGAAGTACTGATCTTCAAAGCATCGCAGTGAGTAGCACTATCTCTTCTATGTAAGTGGGAGATTTGGGATGTGAGGGGATGTCTTTTTGAGTTTAGGACCTTTGACTCCAAAACTTATGACAAAAGATGTCAATCACACCCACTGGACTTGCCCTTTCACGTAACAAAACGAACGCCACTATCTGATCGCATTTCTCTCTCCCTGAATCAGCTGGAGCCCAAGAATCCTTCTCAACATAAGCAAAATTTATCCACTGCCCTGACCTGTGTTCTTTCTAAGTACATTTCTCTGGGACTTAGTGAAGATGAAATGCAGTTCCAGTCTGCATAAGTGCTGTGTTGTGCGTCACCAAGCACCCTAACATGTCTGCAAAGTGCCCTTGGTAGAAGGAGGTAAATTTAGCATAGAAGGATTTGATATGTTTATCTTCTCCAGGAATTTTGGTCTGCCTCTTTTGGAAGGGGAGAGATCTTCTGCTAAGTGTCTACTCCCTTTATATCTTATTGCACAAGAACTTTAGTCTAATTGGCTAACTCTAAGTGTGCTGAGCTGACCTATTTTTGTCTGGGATAACAAAAACATTCCAGATGACTGACGCCTTCTATTGGGGACAATTTGACCTGATTTTTACCCTCTTGCTTTGACTGCCAAGGAAGATGATCACTATAGGCCTCTTTTATTTCAACTACATTGTTTTTCTTTCTTTCTTCCCCCCCCCAAAAAAATAGCAGACTTGTTCAAATGCCTAGCTACTATGGCAATAAGTGCTATTTAAATAGGTGCCAGATACATGTGTCCCAGCTTCCATGAGTCAATCGTGGGATCTGATTGCATAAATGCATGTGATAATGTCTGTCTCTGGGGCAACAGAACTCCCTCTGAGGCCTGAGTTCAGATACAGAAAGGCTGACACAGGCATGCACCCCTTCAGATGGAAGATCAATTTCTCCCTGAATAGGAGGTGTCGTATGTGGCCATTCGGATTTTCTGCTTTATAGTCAGAGCAAATTTCAAGAAAGAGAGATGGAATAGGAAGGGTTTCAAAAGCCCTAAAGGGCTTGGAAAATGAAAAGTCATTATTATTAGTTTGTTTTATTTATTTGCCTGAGCAAATAATTTAGCTTATGCAAATAGATGCAGTGATGTTTTAAAATCCACAGTTGACATTAAAAAACTTGAACCTCAATAAATAAATACTGCCTTGCAGAATACTGCTAATTATGTCTTGAGTAAGTGGGGGAACTCCAAAGCTGTGTATAATGGCAGATGCAAAATTTTGTTGGCACAAAGAGGGCATGTTTTTCAAAAATGCCTCTAAGCCACGTCTACCTGTGTGTTGGATTGAATCTACCACCCTAAAAACCCCAGGGCACATAGGGGATCTAGTTGGCCCTAACTAGTACTTGTACTCCTACACAGTATGGCTTGGTTCCTTAGGTTAGACTCTATCCAAGTTGACAGGGCTTGAGTGCCTTCATATAGAGAGAGCAGCCCCAGGTTTTTGTTTTCTGTTTGGGCAGTAGGCAAAGAAGCAAGGAACAGGTTAGAAATTTTAATCAAACGTAAGTATATAGTTTGGATGTGAGATGTCCCCCCCCCCAAATCTCATGTGACAATGGAGGAATGCTCAGAGGCGAACTGATTGGATTACAGGAGCTGAAGCCCAATTGGTGGATTAATCCATTTGACAGGTTAAAAATTTGAATAGATTGCTGGGTAGTAACTGTAGACAGGTAGGGGTGTGGCTGGAGGAAGTAGGTCACTAGGGGCATGCCCTTGGGGATAATGCTTTGTCCTTGCCTCCTCCTATACCCATGCTCCCTCTCTCTGCTTCCCAGCTACCATGAGCTGGGCACCTTTCCCCTGCGATGCCCTTCTGCCATGATACTGTGTCTCCCATCAGGCCTGGGGCAATGGAGTTGGTCAACCATGGACTGAAACTATCAGCCCAAATAAACATTGCCTCCTTTAAGTTGTTCTCAGATGTTTGGGTCACAGGATGAAAAGCTGACCAACACAGTAAGTTCAATATAAGGAAGAACTTGCTCATTTTTAAACACCTGCCAATACTACTTTAAAAGGGGTGTGTGTGTGAGAAGATTGCCCTGGCTTTATCTCTTTTTCCCTCCCAACTTCAGCTCTCCTCTCCATGCCCTACCCCTTTCTTTTTTTCTTTTCCTTTCTTTAGGGATTTCCTACCTGTTCACTGGGGGGAAATCCTCATTATTCACAGATTTAGTGTTTATGAGTTTATTTCCCACTAAAATTCATTGGCAACCCCCAAATTCATAGATATGTTTTTGTGGTCATTTGCAGACGTGTGCAAAGCAGCAAAAACTTAGAACTACTCAGAGTTAATGTTTCCTGTTGAAGTCAAACAAGGTGGCACTCTGTTTCAGCCCTCAACTCTAAACAAGTGACCTCTCATGGTCTGCTTAGTACCACACTTTTTTATTTTACATTTTTTTGTGCTTTTTCTTGCTGATTTTACTGTGCATAGTAACAAAGTACTAAATGCAAAGACAATGTCATGTAGCTGATGGAGAAAACATGTTAGATAACTTCACTGACGCCCGAAATACAGTGTTGCCGGCCAGGAGGCAATGGTAGTGAGTCAGCAGTACATGTTTAATAAGCCACCTTTGAATGGAAACACACGTAAAGCAAGGTTAGGTACTGATGGGCTGATGAAAGTGTGGTGACCAGTGACTCATTAGAATACAGCCCTGTATCCACCTGGAGGCAGTGCATGCTTCCGTATTTGCTAATTCAGTGGTGACAAAGGCTTCATGGAATAGACTGCACTGAGCTCTTAAGGCACATGAGTAATGCCTTGAAAACTGGCCGTGCCTTGTGCTGTGCTCAGATGTCATTGTCACCATCCTCATCATCATCATAAATCACAGCTTGGGAAAAGAAAAAACGATCGATGATTCCACTATTTTACCTCAACAGCTGTCTTCATGGTGAGGATTACCCTCAGTCTTTGGGTCCCACATTTTCATAAAACAACATTAAAAATGCACCCCGTTTGAAACAATCTCTTCACTTACCACTCTGCCATGTGCGCCACTCTGTTGTGGCACAGCTTTCATCTGTCTGATCTCTTTGACGGGAAATGTTGGAAATGTTCTTCCTGAAATGACTGAAGAGCAGCCTTTTGCAGGTATAAGACTGACTTAATCTCTCACGACACAGGCAAGCCTTAATTATCTGCTATTAATTGTAAAAAAAAAAATTACTGTGAGCAATAGCAAGAAGGCTGCTAATCTCAGAGAAATTTATTAGTCGATTTTTTTCTCCCCATTGGAAGTCTGTATTTTAGATGATAGGGCTCGGCTCATCCTTCACTGGAACAAAGGGATGAGGGACACCAGCAGAAGAGTGATTCTAGTCTTAGCAAGGACAGAGGTCTAATGCAAAAGTTGGTAAACTTTTTCTGTGAAGGTCCAGAGAATTAATACAGGTGACTCTTGGACCACGTGATCTCTATTGTAAAGACTCTACTCTGTCACTGAACCTGAAAGTGCCCTTGGTTATTTAAGCAAATGTGGCTGTGTTCCAATAAAATGCATTTACAGGTAAGGCACAAATCTAAATAGTATATACCTGAATGTCAAAGCAGGCCATTTGTTTATTACTTAATTCCTCCACTAAGCTTCTAGTATTTCAGTCCTTGTACAGTAGTAACATCATCGTGAGCAGCAAAACAAGATTTTCTCATGCCTTATGAATTTTACAGTCCGGAGAGAGATCTTATTAAAATAATACCATCAATTAATATATAATTGCACATGTTGATAAATGCCACAGAAGAAAAGAGTGGGCATTATGGTTTAGATCTGAAATGTCCCACAACGCCTCCTGTGTTGATCCCAATACAGTGTTCAGAGGCAGGGCCTTGGGGAAGCAATGGTTCATGAGAACTCTGACTTCATAAGTGGATTAATCCATTGGTAGCTGAATGGACTTCTGGGAGGTACTGGAAACTATAGGCAGGTGAGGCATGATTGGAAGCAGTAGGTCACTGGAGGTCCCTGGGGACTTTATCTCATTCCCAACCCCTTCCTATTTCTCTCTATTTTCTGCTTTCTGGCCACCAATAAACTGAGCAGTTTTCCTTTGCCATGCCCTTCCACCATGATGTTTCTGCCTTGGAGCGGACCAAGGAATGAACCTCTGAAACTATGAGCCAGAATAAATCTTTATTCCTTCAAATTGTTTGATCACAGTGACAAAAAGCTGACTCACAGTGGACAATAAGACCACAGGAGAGATTCAGGCATGGAGTTTAGAAAGGGGCTGCCCTTTGAGGCTGCCCCCCAAAATGCACTCAAGCTGAGGGGCCTTGACCTTTGTGAAATAAGTGATTTTCAGTAACAGAACTTAAGGCTGCACACACCTAGCAGCAACTGGATGCCAGGCCTGAATAGATTTGTAATAATCAATTGGTCATTCAACTGGTCCTTGCCACCTTGAATTCATAATCCTACAGAAGACCCCTCAACTTTAACAAAACTGTGTCCTCTGGTTTCTTATTGCAAAATTCAGATTTATTTTAAAATTTTTGTTCTTCATATGTGAGATATTCATTCTTGTACTATACTTGCCGGCTCCACATTTACTGACTTGGTGCTGGATTTATTAGTGTCAATCATTCCCTTAGTCTACATGTCTTCATTTTTTCTTTCTTTTTTTACTTTTATAGGAAAAATAAATGGTACAGGATTAAGCAATATAATATTCAGGGTTATCCTTACTTGGGATATCTTTCTGGTAACTCAAGTATAAGTTAAGAACACATATCCAATCACTCTTGGGATATAGGAGCTCATTCATAAAAATCCACACCCATACTTCTTATTACCCCCTTGTCTATTCCTCTTTCATTTTCATAACCCCTGCAAATACTCTTCTTCCTCCTCTTCATTCTCTAAATTTCTTCCCTAAACTTTCTCAGTCAACCTGTGCATCCTTTCTCTTCTGGAAGTGTCTGGAGAAGTCCCCCTCCTGCCCATCATCACCCTGGCCTGTCTGGACTGCCCAGGCCACTAGTCCCATAGTTCCTCCTTGAGCCTCTTTCTCCAGGGAGAGGATTACAAGGAACTCACTGGAATGGACAGTCTTTTTTTCCAATTGGTGAATAAAATTCAACTTCATTATTCACTGCTAACAATTTCAGTGTTTGGTCAATAATTTCTTTAAATAAAAGGACTGGGTTTCCATGGTTTGATTCCAGAGGAGAATAGAGAGAGAGACATCTGAGAGAGAGAGAGAGAGAGAGAGAGAGGGAATGTGTGTGTGTGTGTGTGTGTGTGTGTGGGAGAGAGAAGAGCTTTTGCTCAGGTTGGTTCTGTGTCCACACACAGGACTTTCTGAAATCCTGAGGCACAGAAAGAGGCTCTGCAGGCTGTTGGCAGAGACTGCTCAGGAACATCAAGTATTTCAAAGGCAAAAGGCAGTGAATAGGCCCTGGAATAATGCCCCAGATCCCTCTCAAAATTGCTCCAAGATGGGACCTGGGCACCCTCATGGGGCTTCCTGGGATGAGATATGTTTGTGTAAAAACATGGACAAAGCCCACAGACCTCTAAAAGTATGTGGAGGAGAATCTAGGAAATGCAATGTAGGTTCTGAGAATTTGGGATATATAGTTGCTTTTAGTCACATTTTTTTTTTTACCACTATGAACAAAAAAACCTGACAAGAAAAATTATAGAGGAGGAAAGTTTTTTTGGAGCTCACAGGTTTAGAGGCCTCAGTCCATAGATGGCCAACTCCATTGCTCTGGGCCTGAGCAGAGGCAGAACATCATGGTGGAAGTGTGCAGAGGAGGAAGGCATCTTAGCAATGTAACAATCAGGAAGCAGAGAGAACTCTCCTCACTGGAGACAAAATATAAACCCCAGAGGCATGTACCCAGTCACCCACCTCCTCCAGCCACACCCTATTTGCCTATAATTACCACCCGGTTAATCCATTAGTGGATTAATCCACTGATTAGGTCATACCTCTCATAGCCTAATCATTTCACCTGGGAATGTTCTTGCATTGTCTCAGGCATGAGCTTTGGGGGACACCATATATGTAAACCATACCATAATATATTGCTGTGAATGCAGTCCAGTCTTACAGAATGTGCAGCCCACGAGACACGGATGTGCTGGTTACATGCAGATTCCTGACTGCACCTCTCTGCTTGCATTGATCCCTTTGGAATCTTCATTGAATCCTTGGGATTAGAAATATGTGCTTTCCTATCTGGTAATCTTGTCAAACCACTACTGCATAGCAGGTAGAAATAGAAATGTTTATTTTCTTAATGAGTTTGTTTTCCTTTGCTTGTTTTCTGTAGAGGGGATTCCTCACACCTGTTGTTCAAAGTTATCAATATTATTTCAAGTGAATTACTCAGTATCTCTTCAAGGGGAAAATGAACCATATGATTACCTTGCTTATAACCCTTCACAGCTTCTCAGGGGTGTTACGATTAAGGACTGGAACTAGGATGCAAAATTTAAGGGAGGTGTCAGAAAAGTCAGTAATCAGGATAACTAATATTTAATCTTGGTCTACTTTTTATTGTTATGGCAAAATACCTTGAGACTGGGTCCTTTGTAAAGAGGAGAGGTTTATTTAACTCAAAATGTTTTGAGGTTCAAGAGCCTGATACTGGCATCTATTTGGCTTTGGTGAGGGGAGGGCTTCTTGCTACATTGCACTCAATAGGGTCAGAGATGATGTCATGATTAGAGTATGTGCAAGAGGGAGAGGTCACACAGTGGAACAGGAAGAGAGAGAGAGAGGAAAAACTGAAACAGCCAACGAGTTTTATAACAGCCCCTTCTCATGAAACCAATTCAGTCTCCCAAGACCTGCGTTACTCCCTTCATGAATGTGGCATCACCGTGACCGGATGACCTTTCACTAGGCCAAGTCTTAAAGGTTCCACCACCATCCTGGACACCATGCTTCCAGCTCATGAAACTGTAGGGGACACACTTAAACCATATGGAAACCTTAGCAGTGTGTAATTTAAAAAAGTCAACGGGGCAAACGATGGCCCACATCTGTATTTGTAAACAGCATTTTGACCCAGTCTTCCTGTGGCTGAGAGGTGAATAGACCCTGCCCTGTCTCCTGGCAGTGCCTTCAGCTCCCATGCTCAAGGCCATCTGTACCGACCTTTGTGGCCATTTCCCTTTCTAGAACCTGCAGTGCTTCCTCCACCCCAGACCCTTGCAGGGGTCAGTCCCTTCCTGCACACCTCCTGGCCTGGCCTCTGCTCATCCTGTGCAATGCCCCTTCCCCTGTGTCATCCTCCCTGGGCTCTCAGGCAGAATCAGACTTCTCTGTCAGATGTCCTTTTGAGTATTAGTCCTCGGAGCATCTGGTAAATAAATATCCATGCGGGTCATTTACTCATTAACATCTAATAGTCCTTGTCAAGTATAGGTTCCACGAGAGGAGGAAAGATTTGTTTATAAGTCTCAGCACAGCGCCCTGCACATTAATGATTACTGAACAATTAATGGTCATTGATCTAATGTGCTTTAGGTGTGACCTGTGATATTGAATCTGGAGACTTTAACTGTTTTCTAGGTTGGAGGTATAGCAGCAACACCTTTTTCCTTGTTTGTGGAGCTCCATCCTGTCTTTACGAACTCTGGCAAGTACCGTACGTTGTGTCATCATCTCTGTTTATGATTGTCTCAAGTCCTTTAGAGGAAGGGGTAAGGATGTGAAAAGAAAATTGAAGCCATCACTCTATAGAGGGGGAAAATCAATCTCTCACAGCCTAACTGACTGGCCCAGGGAGTCTGTAGCACAGCCAGACAGCACACCTGGGTTTTATAACTCTGAGCCTATTCCTCATCCTACTCCCTGAGCCCTATCTATCAGGACAAGGTACTGGAGTGTCACTTTGCAAAAAGGACAAAGGGATTAGGAGCATTTTCTTAGCCAATTCTAGACTTCCCTTTCTCATTTCTCCCTTAAGCCACCCAACCCTCACCTCTTTGTTCTCAGAGACTGATTTAAGTTCCACAATAAATAAAAGGCAAGAAAATAAATAAGGAAAGGCAATAAAAGGTATCTCTCATAGCATGCACTTTTCCTTCTCTCGTTCACTCTTTCAGGTTTATGTCATCCCCTCACCATGAGGGATTTAACTGGAACTGGCTCTCATGAGCTTTCAAGTTCAACTGGCTTCCAGGGAGGCTGTCTCCTAGACTTGTTCACTCAACAGACGTTTTGCCAGTGTAAAGACCCAAATACAGTCTGGGTAGTTTCATGTGCCCACAGCAGATGCCCTTGTTTGCTGTTTCTCTTTTTCTTTTCCTCCGCATTTTTAAATTGTTGCTTTAGCGTTGTGCGTGTCAATGGGACCTGTTACATGCACGCAATAGAATAATAGACTTTGGCCGATATCACTCCACATTTCCGCCCCCCCCCATACGTCCCACCTTTTTGGTCCCTTTCCTCTACTGAGTTCCCTTTGATTTTTAGGAGACCCACCTCCACCTTTGTTTTCCTTTTTCCTCTCTAGCTGCTGCATATGAGAGAAAACACGACCGTTAAGTTTTTGAGTTTGGCTTATTTCACTTACCGTGATGGTCTCTAGGGTCTCTAGTTCCATTCATTTGCCTACAAATGCCAGAATTTTGTTTTTCTTTATGGCTGAATGAAACTCCATTGTGTGTATATATCACATTTTCTTTATCCATTCCCTGCTGGGGTGAAAGGCCAGGCCTTAGAAATGTTCCCCTAGTAGGCTTTGCTCCCTAGAATGCAAGGGCTCATTCATTCCCCCACAGACAGCACAGGCATCAGTGAAGATTCAGCTACTTCAGGAATGGCCTTCCATTCATTCATCCAACTTAGTGGTCACTAAGTACCACTGTGTGTCAGCTACTTCTGGACCTTAGGGATGCAAGGCAAATGGCTCAAAGATTCTTCAAGCTCTCAGACTCTTCCCCTACAGAGGGTCTTCTTGCAGTTCACAGTCTGATGAAGGAAAGTCAGTTAACAAATAACAAACACATTTTATTTCTAGAAATAAGTGCTATGGAGAAAAGTAAATTAGAACAGGAATAGCACATGATGATGGTGGGAGGTAATACACCACTGGTCAGGAAGGCCTCTCAAAAATGTGATGCTTGAACAGAGACCAGATGTAAAGTTCCAAGGGGAAAGCTTAGCAGGCAGTGACTAGGGCTGGATAAAGCACTGAGTCCAGAGTAAAGTTGACTGTCCAACAGCAAGCAAGAAGCCACAGTAGCTAGAAAGCATGGAGTGAGAGGAAGCAAGGCAGGAAGTGAGGCCAGGGTTGCAAGCAGGGGCCAGTGCATCAAGGTCTTTATGCAACCTATGGGCAGTTATGGAAAGGCATTGGAGAGGGATGTATGGGAAAGGGGCATGATCTGATTTATGCTTGAAACAGACCATCCAACCACTGAGTGGATTCAAGTAGGCCGAGACTGAAGTGGGACAGGGAGACCAGGTGAGAGGCTACTAGAATAATCCAAGTAAAAGATGGGGGTGACTGGAGTTGGAGTGCTAGCAGTTAGTAGTAAGAAGTGGTTACCAGAGTTTGGGGTCTAGTAATTAGATGAACAATAATGTTTTTTAAAGTTGTCAGGAAATAATAAATGCTACTGGAAAGAGAATCAGATTGGAGGTTCTGGTGGAATGAACAAGTTGGTCATTGTCTTTAAGTACTGAGTTTGAGCTGTCTCTTAAGGAAGATCAAATAGGTAGTTGGATATTCAAGTCTGAAGCTTAGGGAGATGCCAAAGCTACAGATAGAAATCTCCAAATCAACAGAGTCTACACTGTCTTTAAATCCATGGCATCAGATGAGGTCTCCAAGGATGTGAGTGTGGAGAGAAAAGTGGACCAATGGTTGCTGCATCCTCTAAGGGGAAAGAAAAGAAGAGGAATTATCAAGAGGACCCCCAAAGGAGCAGCCAGAGAGAGTCAGTGAAAAATGAAGAGTGTCCAGGAGTTGGAGTGGGAAGGCATATCCACTACAGCCAAGCATCAATTGACTTGGTGAGCGGCGATGGTGTGAATGGGGGAGCTGTTTCACAGGCTGCTTCTGGAGCAGCAAAGGACAAGGTTCCCCTGTTGGTAGCTTTTGGCTGTGGAGTATAGAGAGATGCAGAAAGGTGTCCTCTCACTGTGTGCCCACTGAAACACCCTATGTGTTCACATTGATGTGGTTAACTTAAGCATAAGTATAATTTTACTAGGTAGTGTGGATGCTACAGACTATGGGAAGCATTGAAGGCCACACAAAATTTTGGACCAAAGTTTTATAGGCAGCGGGGATTTAGGTAAGGTTTTTAAGCAAGGAGTGACGTAGGATAATTTCTTACTTACAGATATTTTGGTATGCAGAAGGAGCAGTAGGTTGGAAGGACATGTGATAGGTGGGGAGACCGGGAAGGAAGACCATTTCAGTAATTAAGGCATGCTCTGGAGAGGGCGTGACCCAAGGAGAAATGGCGAGGATGCAAAGGTGAGGTGCATCAGTCAGCTTTGCCACCACTATGACAAAATACCCAAGGTAATCAAATCATAAAGAGAGATTTCTTGTGACTAACGGTCTTGAAGATTCCAGTCCACGATTGGGGCTTCATTGCGTTGGTCTATGGCAAGACAACACATCATGGAGGGTATGCGTGGAAGCAAAACTGCTCACCTCGTGGGCAGGAAGCAAGAGAGAAAGACAGCATAGGCCAAGGTCCCAAAATCCCCTGCAGGGACATTCTCTCAACGACCTAAGGACCTCCCCTCAGGCTCCACCCCCCAAAGGTTCCAATCTCCCAAGAGTACCACGCTGGGGCCCAAGTCTTTAGCACATGGGCCTCTGGAGATATTCAAGACCCAAACTGTAGCAGAAGAGCAGATCTGAGAGATGTTGAGACGGCAGATTTAAAAGCTTTTGTAAGTGATTGTGGGTGGAGATAGAGGAAAAGTGGAAGACAACTCCGTTTCTGTCTTGTGCAACAAGGGGAAAAGATCATTGTGACTTTTTATCAGGACATGGAGAGAAGGGACTTTCAGATTAATGAGTTTATGGATTAATTATTAAGAAACAGCAAGGACCTGGGAGCTCCCCTCCTCACTAATTAGTTAGCTGGTAATTAGACAGTGGCTGATTAATGCTATTGCCTGCCCCCTGTGGGGTGGGAGGAGAGGAGCTGAGCCATCCCCAGAGTTGCTGTGGTGCATAAGAAAAGGGTCACCCAGCATCTCTGCTCTTTCAGGGTGCCCTTCCACTCCCCCGGAAGCCCAGTTCCGAAGGGCTGTCCTTGCCATCAATCTTTGTCTTCCCATGCTCTTCAGATGTTCTCACCCAATGGAGAAAAATCAGAGAGGGGGAAATGTGTGTACCATGGAGTTACAACTCTCAGTAGTGGTGCTCTGCAAGAATGCCACGGCAACTTTCTTCTTCAAACGCTTGGCATTCGTTTTTCTTGCATCTGTCAAGTGCACATCAAAGTTTAATCTGCCACTTTGGAACTATGATTCATATTCTTCTTTCTGGTCAGCCCACCTTGGGCTCCTATTTCCCTGAAAACTGCCTCTTCTACTTTAAAATGAACGTTTCCTAAGGCTGATGTAGCAGGTTAGTGTTACGTGTTCGGGGAAAATTGAAGTTGAATTTGGCAGATGTTTCTGAAATCTGCAAATTCCCCAGAGACCTAAGTTACTTTAATTTATGAGGTACATTTGGACCTCTTGTTGGTGCAATAGGGATGATATTTAATTGGAAGAAATGTTAAGTGTCCCTGTGATAGTCAGTTTTTCCTAGGGGTGGGGGGAGTTTATTTTTGTTCTCAGTTTCGGAGGTCTCAGCCCATGGTCTCAGCCCATTGCGGGAGCACCATGGCACAAGTGCATGACAGAGGAAAGCTGTCAGCTCATGGAAGCTGGGAAGCAGGGCAGGAGAAGGGGCCAGAGTCCCCAAGGGTGCACCCCTAGTGACCTGCTTCCTCCAGCCATGCCACACCTTCTTGTAGTTTCCATCCAGTAGTCCATTCAAATTATTAATTCATCAAGTGGATTAATCCATTAATGAGGTTACAACCCTCATGATCTAATCATTTCTAAAAGCCTCACCTCCAAACCTCGCCTTATTAGGGACCATGCTTTCAACACATGAGCTTGCTGACAAGACTCCGGATCCAAACCATAACAGTCCCCCTCTATCCCTTCAAATTCCAAAATTCTCTAATTGTTTAATTCAGGCACCCAAGATAGAGCTCCTATCTCAGACTTCACTACAAATCACTGCCTTCAGCAGGAGTGCTGTGTCCACACATTTCCCCTGTTCTGTGATGGACACGTGGACAGAACACTGCAAACAGAGATGAAAAGGCCCAGTAGACAGTGGATAAAGTGCTGAGTGTCCCAAGGGGGCTGGCTACATATGGACTGAATAGGACTTTGTTTAATAGCATTTTAAAAAATTAAAATGAAACGCCAACATAGAAAAACTAGTAATTTTTATTTTAAAAATCCACATATCTAGCTTCTCTTGAAAATATCAAAGATACGACATCTCAGGGCTCAAATTTCCATATGGCAGCTACTGACTGGAAGTAAGCTGGTGACCCCGCAAATCAGAGTATGTGGCCCTCAGAGGGTCACCTTCCCCATGACTTCTTGCTGATTCCACAGCTCTGAGTCCTTCAGGGCTTGTTGATGGGGGATGTTCCCTGAGAAGCCCTCTTTAATCCACCACATCTGCTTAAGGTGCCACCCACACTGCAGAAGTAGCTGAAGCAACTTTTTATTTTATTTCTTTCATTTTTTTACAGTACTGTAGATTTAACCCAGAGGCACACTACCACTGAGCTACAACCACAGACCTTTTTATTTTTTATTTTGAGGCAGAGTCTCACTAATTACTCCATACTGTTCTTGAATTTGTAATCCTCCTTCCTCAACTTCACAAGTAGCTGGGATTATATGTGTATGTTATTATGCCTGGAGCCATAGAAAATTTTATTACTTTGCATACATAAAATCAACTTTATTATATCATAATTGCTTGCTGACTTATCTCAGTGCCTATTATGGTTTGGATCTGGAATGTTTCCCATAAGCCCATGTGTCGAAAGCTTTGTCCCCAGTGCAGCAATGGTCAGAGGTGGGGCTTTCGGGAAGCAACTAGATCATGAGGGCTCTGACCTTAGTGGATTAGTCCACCGATAACCAAATGGACAGCTGGGAGGTGGTGGACACTGTAAGCAGGTGAGCAAGCAAGTAGGTCACTGGGCGATGCCCTTCAGGACTGTATTTTGTCCTTGTCTCTCCCGCCTCACCTCTGCTTTTCAGCTGCCGTGAGCTGAGCAGTTTTCTACCTCCATGCCCTTCTGCTATCTCAGGCCCAAAGCAAAGAAGGTGGATGACCATGCACTGAAGCCTGTGAAACTGAGTCAGAAGGAATCTTTTCCTGTTCAGTTGTTTGTGCACGTATTTGGCCACAGCAATGAAAAGCCAATTAGCACGGTCCCCTTTATTGTGAGTTAGTCTCTGTAAGAATGAGTATTTTGTCATGTTTGTTAATTTCCAACATTTTGCATAAGGCCTATCCTGTAAGCAGGTATTCAAATACATTAATTTACAAAGGAAAGACAGTAGACTAAATGATCGCTGAGGTCCATTTCAGTTGCTGTAGTCTGTTGCTCTGCTGTTTCTTTTTAAATAAGCTATTTGTATTTGTCACTACATACTCGAATAAGTACTGTGCTTTGGCTTAAGTTCCCTTTCTTGTAGCAGCAGAGAATGCAAGTAATAAACAGGACCAGGGAGTTGAATCTCCTAATTTGCAGATGGGAAGACATAGGCTCAAAGAAGACAAGTGAATTTCTCCAAGTTATACAGTTATAACATGAGCCTCCAGAGAAGAGTCCCTCTGCCTTTTTCTCTGGTCTGAAGGAACCTGGGATCCATGTAGTAGGAAAGAGCCAACTATATTGACAGCTGATAAATGAGAAAGACAGAGCAGGAAAATAGTGCTAGACAGGAAATGCCAGGGGTCACCTTAATAGTGAAAGAATAAACTCTCTGGAGGTTTATAGGAGGACACATATCACATAAGAACCATAACTAGAATTCGGTAATCTAGACTGTAGAAGTGATTCTCAAACTGGGGTACCCGGGTGCACCCTCAGGGAACTTTGAGCTCCCTCTGGAAGCGGTGAGGATGCACACATTCTTCGTCATCTGTGGCTCAATTTCAGAGCTTTCCATTTGTTGTGAGTGGGTAGACATTGTCCTGGTTTATGAAGGGGATAAGGAAGGGGAACTGATTTGTGAGGTGTGTATAGGCCCAGTGACAGCATGATGGGTGTTTTGTAGTAGTTTGGGGCCACAGGAGCTAGTGACATTTTTATTTTGCAAGTAGCAATTTGATTGCAGCAAAATGCCATCATCCATTGCATTATTTTAATGCAGTCAACTGTTGCTGGTTTAATTTTATTTTGGCTGCAGAATTGCTTAAGAGTTACATGCCAGAAGCACATTGCATTTTGCTGCGTTCGCATTGGTGTGTGTTTAAGCACCTCAGCAATGGGAGTAATCTGTAAAATACTGAAGGTCCAGGAGATCCGATCCTTCCTTTAAAAGGAGCCGATGCATTACTCAAGGTTGTTGTAAACACTGGCTTCCTATAGCTCTTGCATTTCAGTTATGAGAAACGATTGGCAGGAGAGATGAATTAAGCAGCGTGAGCTCGCGTGCGTCAGCGAGTGGATTACTCAGGAGGGACTTGGTGTGGGAGATGTGACATGCTCTTCCCTCAGTAGGTGGTTGTTCCCACAGGCAATTCTAGGATCTAAGAAGTAAATCTGACTATTGTTTCGCTGACTTTGGAACCAAATTCTTTGTAAAATGTTATAATGCACACGTCTGGCAGGAGGAAGGGTCTGTCTTCCCGTAACACGATGTAAGCCTCAGCCAGGAAATTATAGCCCA
The DNA here is from genome assembly GCA_004027875.1 of Aplodontia rufa. Lineage (NCBI taxonomy): Eukaryota > Metazoa > Chordata > Mammalia > Rodentia > Aplodontiidae > Aplodontia > Aplodontia rufa. Next base: position 24,195 of record PVKS010020765.1, read on the forward strand.
CGGACTAAATTTGGACACAGCCTGTTGCATTTTTATTTTTTATAAATAGTTTTATTGGAACTGGCCACACCCATTTGTTTACCAACTGTCTGTGGCAATGCCATAATCTAATAGTTGTGATGGAGTCCCCACAAATATGGCCCTAAAATCTCTACCGTCTGGCGGGTTCCTGGTTCCACAACCGAAGTATAAACCATTTCTGCCTTACACTTTCAATTCATATATGCATTTTATTTGTTCAATTCTCCAAAGTGAATTAATCTGTCTTGTTTGTGTAATTAGAAGATTCTAGATGTGTGTTGCTTTGTGGGAGATTCTTTGATTTCTATAGTGAGGGAATCCACTCTCTCCTCGTATCAATTGCTACTTTCTTAAAATAGTTGGGAATGGCAGACTGGCGAGATGCTGTTTTATGCAGGACGCCTACCTAACCGAGCTGGGCCTAGGCTGGACTGTGAATCAGTGCTGTCGCTTTCACCCAGAGCCACTCCTGTCTGGGTCTCGACCCTTCATCACCTGTTTCTTTTGCTACCTCTTTACTCTTTCACCTCACAGTCATATCAAGGAAGGTCCTCATGGCTCACTTCTCTCTGCCTAAATTTGCTTAATTGGTCCCCTTCTTTCTTCATCCAAGGGTATGCACTCTTGGATCTTTTTATGCAGACTGTGTAATCTGAAGCTTTATCTTTCCTCAAAGAGGAGCTGATGGAGAGAGGGAGTGTTTCCATCTAGGGGTCTTGGATTTGTTGTTTCCATTCAGAAAGAATTGAAGAACAGGACACAGAGATAGCAAGCAAGCAGATTTCTTACAAAAGTAACAGATTTCTCCAAAGAGAAGGGGCCCCAGAGTCAGGAATCTGGTGGGGAAGTTTTGGCTTGTTCTTTTTGTGTCTCTGGAATTTCCTCCTTTCCTATGTCCTTCCCTGTCCACTCTCTCCTCACTATTGTTCATAGGTGCCCTACCCCCATGTCCACACATCTATTTTAGCTTTTCTGTTGGATCCCCAGTTCGGTGCATGAGTACGGAAGTGTCTGGGTTGTAATTGGGTCCCCCACTTGTGTCCATGGGTACTTTCATCAGGGGGGAAGTTGACTTCATTAGAGGACCCTCTTTGTGCTCCTTTAGTTTGGACCTGACCCTGACTTCTCACTGTACTTGACTCACATGTGGAACCACCTAAAACTAGCACTAATGCTGTTTGGGACACTTACCTAGAGACGGGCAAAGACGGCAGGCATGGTAGGATGTGAGGACCGTGCCTAGAGGAGGTGTTTGCCCCCAAATGTGCTTTGCTTTGAAAAAGGGAGGGTAGGAAGGAAGAGAGGGATTATGTTGGGAAAAACCACAGAAATGTAAAACCTGGAGGCCTCTTAATCAACTGGAGTGGACGTTGCTCACCTTCTGCGGGTCAGTTCAGCCACAGTGGGGTTTCCCAGGGAAATGGTGACCTCAGGGAGCCAAGAGCTAAGAAACAGAGGACAGAGGCAGTGGCCACCATGCCACTTATTGGATCCTACTTTTTTAATAGGTAGAGTAAAGAATCCTGCACTTTCTTCATGTTCAAATGTATGAGGAGAATTACAAGTTAATTGCTTACTGCGGCAGCAAACGATTTGCCACATGTGGTGCCTGTGTGTGTGTGTGTGAGAGAGAGAGAGAGAGAGAGAGAGAAAGAAAGAGAAAGAAAAAGAGAGAGGGAGAGAGGAAGATGTAAAGATTGAACCCAGGGCTTTGCACATGCTAGGCAAGCACTCTGTCACTGGGAAACATCCCAGCCCTTTTTTATTTTATTTTGAGATAGGGTTTCACTAAATCACCAAGTTGTGATCCTCCTGCCTCAGCCTCCTGAGTAGCTGAGATTGCAAGTGCGTGCAGCACGCCTGGCACCACGTGCTTTGTGTGTGTTCTTTTAACACTTATCGAGTGCCTATTGTGTGTCAGAAGACTCATCACAGCAGTGATTAAGGTTTTCCCCATCTTTGGAAAACTCTCATTCTGACAAGAATGACAGGCTTGTTAATAATTGCAATCTGAGCTGAAGAAACTGGGAAAATTCCCCTTAATATTGGGTTCACCTCTTTCTTTCACACTGATTTTGATTTTTTTTTTTTTTTTTTTTACATTCAGCAGTGATTATCTAAAGCCTGAGATGTTGAGATTGTCAGGAAATAATGTTCCAAGTTAATCCACAAGACTTTTAATTGAAGAGGTGAATTTGGATATGTTCAGTTTGTGATTCAGTTGAAAAACCCCTCTGTACCATGCTCCAACACCATTTCCACCTGCCAAATAAACTGGAAGAGGTAGAATAAGAGTCTAGTCCAGAAATCAGCCAACTAGAGCAAATAGGCCACATTTTCCCTGCCTCCTGGATTTATACACATCAAGTTCCACGGGACACAGAGGTGCCCATCTATTTATATATTTATTGTCCATGGCTGCTCTCAAGTGATCAAAGCAGAACTGAGTACTTGAGACAGAAACATTCAGGCCACCAAAGCCTATGATATGCACCATATTCCCCTCCATGGAGAAAAACTGCCTGTTCTCGATCTGCATTCTACTAAACATGTATAAAAAACAAAAGCAATAGTATTGGTCATCTGTGGTTAAAAAAAAGAAAAGAAAATAACTAAAGAACTGGATCATTGGTACATTTTAATACTCATTAAAAAAATAACTATGTAGATTGGGTTTAAATCAAAATTAAATATCTATCTCCTGTATGGTGAAGGATTACATGGTCAGCTAGCTGAGAAATTTTTAACACCCACATGTTTTCAAGTCTCTCTCATCTTGGTGTATGCATATTTATGAAAATTAAGGAATACAGATGCTTCTGCATTTAATGATGGGGTTATGTTCTGATAAATCCATTGTAAGTTGAAGTACCCTAAGCAGAAAATGCGTTTGCTACACCTAACCTACATCACCATTAGCAGCACAGCACACTGGAGAGAATGGGTTTTCGTCTGTCTACCATGAACAAAGGCAAGCGGAAACTGCTGCCCAGCATGGAGAGAGAGATCCTACCTCATATTACTAGCCTGGGAAAAGATCAAACTTCTAAATTCGAAGTATAGTTTCTACTGAATGCATATTGCTCTGGTATCATCATAAAATTGAAAGTTGAACCATCATGAAGTCAGGGACCTTCTGTACTGAATGTTTATGAAGTAAGCTATCTCGCCATCATGAGAGTAACTATACCGAAATCATTGAGACAAGGTGTATTAGTCAGCTTTGCATCACTATAGCATACTATCTGACAGAGACTTCTTATGAAGTAAAGAGAGGATTATTTTGGATTATGGTTCTCCAGGTTCAAGTCCAAGACCATGTGGTCTAATTCTGGGGGCCTCTTGTGAGGTCAGCATAGCATGGTAGCAGTGGGTTTTGAAACAGGCAGGTGTTTACATCCAAAACCAGGAAGGAGAGAGAGAGGCAAAGAGAGAGGAGGGAGGGAGAGAGAAACAGACAGACAGACTGATAGCGACACACACACCAGTGTCCCATGGTCCTTTTTGAGGGGATGTGAAGGCATGGTGCCAATGGACTAAGGACCACCCACTAAGAGCCACCTCTTAAAGGTCCACAGCATCTCCAATACCACCAGTCTAAGAGCAAGCCTTTGCATATGCAGCTGCGGAGGATGTTCATGCAAATCCTAGCAGCAGCCATTGCTTCCACCATGTAGTTAGGATACCAAGTGCCTTTGGAAAGAGTTGGCCAGCCAGAGCAAGCGTATGTGAGATGTGTTTCAGGGCAGTTTCTCCAGCCCCACGTATTCCCACGTGGACCTACCGCAATGGGGCAGCTCTTGAACTGCTCAGTTCTTGCCCATCCACAGCCATTTACATAGGGGACTTCAGGCAGAACTGATAGAGTCAGTGGATGCCCTATATCTAACAGCACATTTAAAGATATCCTCCTGATTCCGTAGCCGAACTCAGAAAGTCCCCTTCCTCCTGGCATAGGAGATAAAGGCACTTCCCAGAAGACCTCTAAAGCTGCTACAAAATAAAAGGCCGATTTTCCATGGTGATGGGAAATGTGGACCTTTGGAGTGAGGGGGAGGGGGAGGGCAGGTGTGCTCAGGCAGTGGTGTCCACCTCTTCCTTAAACTTCTGCTGTGCTTATGCTGCGACACTGTGCGGGGGGGGGGGGATGTAGAATGGGGCCTTTTTGTTCAGAAAAAAAACAGACTATTAATACATCACGCGTGTGTTACCTCTGATGTAACATCTACCATGTATACAGGCACAAATATATATCTGAGTGACTGAATGGGCTAGTAAAGGAGTTAAGACTTGAGACTCTGGAGGTAGGCATAGTTGAGTTTAAATCTCAGCTTTTCCAGTTGCTAATGCGTAGATATAGTTTTGAGCATTCCCCAAGGCTTCATGTGTTGAAATTTAATCCCCATTGTGAGGTTTTAAGAGGCTAGCAACTTCATCCAACTGATGTTTGGAGGTAGGGCCTTTGGGAAGTGATTAGGATTAGATAAGATCATTAGGAAGTGGACTTTCTGATTCTGGTGGCTTTATAAAAAGAGGGAAAGAGACCAGACAGACAGACAGACAGACACACACACACACACACACATACACACATACACATGCACACATGCTCTCTCTTAGTGTGTGATGCCCTTGGGACTGATAGCAAGAAGGACATCACCAGATGCAGCCTCTAACCCTTGGATCTGATCCATGAACAAAGACAAACCTCTTTTCTTTATCAAATTACCAAACCACCTGTATTTCATTATAGTCACAAAGAAAGAATTTATATACCTGTTGATGGTTGTTAGGTATCATAATGATGTGTACCAGCGTTTAGCAGTTTGAGTTATTTCCTCACGGTTTCTCTGGGTGAGGCATCTGGGTGGGGCTTCATCAAGTACCTCTGGATCACAGCATCTCCCACCTCAAGACTTGACTGGGAGAAGGCCTGCTTCCAAGCCCACTCAGGAGGCTTCAGATTCTCCGTGGCTGTTGGCTGCACATGGGTTCCTTGCCACCTAGGCCTCTCCAAAAAGTGACTAACAACATAGTTTTCTCCAGAGAGAAAGTTCAAAGACAGTCGTCCCCAAATGAAAGTTTCAGCATTTTGGTTTTCTGAGCAGGGGAGATTTGAAACCAATTTTTTGTATGTGTGGTAAAATGGATATGACGTAAAATTTGATATTTTGACCATTTTTAAGTGTACAATTCAGTGACTTTAGATGCATTTACAATTTGGTACAGCCGTCACCACTATTTCTAAATCTTTTTCATCATCTTAAACAGAAACCTGAAACCACAGTTCTTTAATAATCTAATCTGGGGTTAGAGCAGTGGCTCAGTGGTTATGGCGCTTGCCTGGCATGCACAAGTACATGGGTTCAAACCCCAGCACCACGTACACAACTAAGTGTCAGAGCAATGAAATCCATGTGAAAAAAACTCAATAAAGTTGATTCTGTCTCTCTCTCTCTCTCTCTCTCTCTGTCCCTTCTCTTTTTAAAAAAAAAAAATCTAATCTCAGGGGATGGAGGCATGGCTCAGTGGTTACAGTGCTTGCCTGGCATGCGGGAAGATGTGTGTTCAAACCCCAGCACCATGTACACAATGAAGTGTCAGAGCAATGAAGGCCACATGAGAGATGGAATAAAACTGATTCTTTCTCTCTCTCACTGTCCCTCTCTCTCTTAAAAAAAAAAAATCTCAGAAGTAGCCTCCCTCCATTCTGTTGTGTTCTAATCTATGGAAGTCACCAAATCCAGGCCACTGCTATGGGGAGAGGATTACACAGGGCAGGAATATCAGGCGGTAGGCATCTTTGGGGCCCTTCAAAGGCTACCTACCATAAAGCCTGTGTGACCTTATGCAGATGACTCACTTTTACCTTTGTAAAACAGGTATGTCTTAATCTCTTTGGGTTTCTATATCCAAATGCCATAATCTGGGTGGCTTACACGCAACACTTTTAGGTTTCACAGTTCTGCAGGCTGGGAAGTTCAAGATCACGGCAGATGCTGTGTCTGCTGAGGGCCAGCTTCCTTACGTACTGATATGTAAGGTACTAGGTGTCCCCCCAAAGCACATGTGTGAGACAATGCAAGGAGGCTTGGGGGTAAATGATTGGATGATGAAAGCCCTCACCCAGTCAGGGATTAACTGGGTAGTGATGATAGGCTGGTAGGTTGTCCTTGGAGGAGCACCTTTGTGGCGTATATTTTGTCCTTGATAAGCAGAGTTCTCTGCTTCCTGACCATGTACTCAGCTGCTTTCCCCCACCACACTCTTCTGCCATGAGGTTCAGCCTCACCTTGAGCCCAAGAAATGGAGCCTGCTGTCTGTGGACTGAGACCTCTGAAATTATGAGCCCCAAATAAACTTTTCCTCCTCTAAAATTGTTCTTGTCGCATAGTTTAGACACAGCAGCCAAAAAGCTGACTAAAACACACACCTCTTTCTTGCTGTGTCTTTACATGGTGGCAGAGGCACGTGGTCTCTCAGGCCTCCTTTATAGGCACCAATCCCATTGAGGAGTGGACTGTCCCTGTGGTCTAAATACCTCCCAAAGGCCTCGCCTCCTAAGTACCAGTTTGAAGGGTGGGATCTCAACATGTGAGTTGAGATGTAGCAGGTACTGTAACCTATCGCATAGAGCTATGCTCATATCCAGAGGAAACACCGAGTTTTCTTCTCACCATCGTGACATAAAATGGACAACTCTGAGCTGTGAACTTCCGCCACCTTGGACTTGAGACAGCATCTTTCTTCATGGCCTCTTAGCTTCTCCATGATGTTGTAGCAGCCTCACATATTTCTGTCCCTGACAGCAGGAGCAGAGAGGCTGGAAGCAGAGGCAGAACTGTGGAGATCCAGATGATCCTGAAGTCTTCTTCCTAATATGCTCTTCATGTAGAGCAGAGCGCCCTCTAAGGAAGAAGCCTGCAGTGGTCAACATCTGGCTAATATGTCCTCATCCTACCACCTCTGGGAAGCCCAACCAAGATCCTGTTTGCGTTCCCATCATGGTTTGTTCTCTTTCTTTCATGCAAATTCCAAACATTTCTTTAACGCTTCTCTTCTCTTTTCTGTTGAGCTTCCTCTGCAGTGAATAAGAAACAGCTCCAGAGTGCTTGCACGGGCTTATGCAATGAGCCAGCAGGCTGCTTTTAAAGCTATTCTTTATAGTTCTCCAAAATAGCAATATGTATTTCCATTCCTCTCCCCAGTCAGAGGTCAGCCCTTAGCAGGTCATTCCAAACACTGGCTCATGGGTGTGTCTGAGTCAGCTATATTCAAGCCATCTCCTTATGTTTCTTTTCTGCAGTTGTAGAGGATGGTACCAATTCAGATCCTTAATTAATCAGCTAGAAATTAATTCAGATTATTGTGCTTTTTTTAAAGAGGGACAGGGGGAGAGAGAGAGAAAGAGAGAATCAATTTTATTTAGTTTTTCATGTAGCTTTCGTTTCTTGGATACTTCATTGTGTACGTGGTGCTGGGGTTCAAACCCACGTCCTTCGGCATGCCAGGCAAGCTCTGTAACCATGGATCCACTTCTCCAGCCCCAGATTATCGTACTTTTAAGCCAAAGAAGTGAATTAATATTCTGTATGAAGGTTTCCAGTGATACGTATTTTGGAAAAAGTACTAAAACGTTTGAAATAAAAATAGTTTACAGGCTGATGCTAAAATAAAAAAAAAAACTGAATAGTATTTTTCAAGTATGCTCTGAGGAATGAAATACTATTTGTTTATCTACGGACCAAAATTAAACTGATAGTCTCCAGGGTGAATGAGAATGTACAGAAACAGTCATAGACTTTTTGCTGCTGGAGTGTAAATTGGACTTGCCTCTTGGGAGACAATTTGACAGTGTCTGCCAGAACTGAAAATGTATGCATTATTTTGCCCAGCAAAAATTAACTTATTTATTAGGTCTTAACTCGTTTGTTACCTTACTCATTTGTTTAAATACATATTTGTGCCTATATATGTGGTAGACACTATGTCAGAGACAACAGTGACACGGTTAACGGTTTCTCTAAGCAGGCAGAACTTTACATACTCCCTGACCTCCATATCATAGAACACATTTAAATCATTCTTGCACAAAAGGGTATACATCCCATATATATATCCTTTTGTGTCATCCTATACAAAATAGTATAGGTACAAGAGGCTTCACTGCAGTACTATTTTTAATAAGAAAAAGTTGAAAACAACCTAAATATCATTAATAATAGGACTTGTAAATCAGCTATAGTATGCTTTTTTTTTCTCCTCTGGAGAAGACAGTGAGGCAGATCTTTATGAAGTCACATGGAAAGATGGGCATAGTACTTTATTACTTGGAAAAAGAAGTCCCAGAGCAGTATTTCAGTGTTGTCTCTTCTGTAGGAAAACATATATGTGTGTGTATTATGTATATAGTTATATACATACATGTACATACATGTAAACATATATACAAACATGTTTTCTACATTATGCACATAAATAATTCATATGTATTGGTACAATACTGTGTGTGCATGTATAGCATGTATACCACATATAGCTACATAGATTTGTGGGAAGGATACACATCAGACTGTTAAAAGTGGTTATTCTTTCTCTAGGGAAAGAAATAGAATATGCTAGAGTGTGGTAGGATTGCTTCCTGCTTTACCATATATACTAGCATATATTTGAATTCAATATAATTAGCATGTATTGCTTTTGTAGCTTTTGTGAAACAATTTTAAAATTACCTCTTAAATCTATTATAGAAGTAATACATTTTCATTTTTTAAGAAAAGGAAGAAAAAGAAAAACACCCTGCAATACTTCCCAGATGCAATTACCATTAATCTTCTTTTTCTACATATTGTTTTGCAAAAAAAGTAGTGATTCCATATAGACTATTCTGCAAGCTACTTCCTTCATGTCACAACAAATGATAAACATGATTATTCCCCAAAGACTACATAATAAACACACAGTATCAGTAGGTATCCAATTACATTGCTAATGGGTATAATATTATGGCTTTTAAATTGCTGATAACTAGGCATTAGAAGTGGGCAGGTGAATTCTTAATGCAATACACTGTTTGCCTGCATTTGGTCTTGTCTGTTTCCTGTCCGCCTTGTGCCCACTCTAAACATGAGGTCCCTTGGTATTGTGCATGGCATCCCCATGGCCGCCCATTACCCTAAAGGTAAAATTAGCTTAGTTAGTGGAGCCCAGGTCTTTTATTTTCTGGCTCGTATTTATCCTTTAGCACATCTTCAGGGAGGACCTTTACCACTGATTCCTGTCACTCTGGCTTCCTCTCACGCCTCCTTCAGGTTTCAGCTTCAGTCACTGCCTTTCTAATTCGGTTCCTCCTCCCATTCCTAGAGCATCTTACCCTTGGTCCTGGGCTTGCTTCCCCTGTTGTTGCCAGTCAACAGGCATTCTCCCTTTTCCTGACCAAACAGCACATGGTGAGAGACTGTAGGCAAGCTTCTGAAACTCTCAGGCTCATTGCCTATGTGCAGGGCGATACTAGTACCTACCTCCCTTCTCGGATTGTAAACTGAAGAAGCGAGCCACCTTGATGGCTTAGTGGTGCCTTGTATAGAACACGGGCAGTTGCTGCAGTTGCTGTTGCTGGAATCGCCCTTCTTTCACTCAGCTTGTTGGGTTTGCTTGGGATTGGTTGCGTGCTCAGCTCTCCAGGTTGCTAAGGTAATCAGCAATCTCATCCTCCTGGACTCTGCGACTGGTTTGGAAAAGAGAACTTAACCCAGTTGGAACCTGTGAGAGTTGCTCTGAAGACTTGAATATTTGAAGGAGAGCAACTGTTTTCTCTAAGTTTGTGCATGATGCATGCTAGGGTTACTGCTGTTGCAGGCAAGAGAGTAGGGTGTGAGTCCCTCAGAGCAGGAGGACAACACAGAAGCAAACAGGGCAAACAGAGGGGTGGGTCATGTCTCGCTGACACTATGTGGCCTCTTTAATAAAGCAGTATCTGACCAGCTCTCTCTCCACTCCTCAGTCATTTGATCCAGATTAGTCCCATTTTGATGAAACCAAAGTGAGGTTTTCTATCACTTGCCACCCAGTTTCAAGAGGCGTATCCCATGTCTACAGCATCATCATGCCTTGGTATAATGTTGATCTAGGGGGCTCTCTGCCCACTGGAACATAAGCTTTGGGAAGACAGGGCCTGCATCCAGTTCCCAGCATAGAGCTTGATTATGGTAGGTGCTAAGCATTTGCTGAGGGAATAAAACACCACAGAGGCCACCTTGACTCTTTCAATGTATCCTATTCAGTGCTGCTTCTCTAGGGCTAAAATCTGCTGATGCTACCAGGAAGACAAAACTGGCAGGAGGAAGGAATTCACATTACCGAGTGCCTAATGGGAGCTGGGTAATGCATGTAATAGTTCATATTATTTTATGTCATTTAATCTGAAACCCAAATACTCTTGCATCCTTACTCTAAGGCAGGATAGATCTATTACTTTGCTTCCAAGCAAGTAAAATATCAATGAAATAGAACAAATGGGTGTTCCTTTAGGTATCTAATAAGAAACAGAGGAAAAGTACATATATTTTGTTCTTTCAAAGGCAATAATCATTTGAGTCTTTTGAGTTTAAGATGCTGTGTTTAATAAATTCTTGCTGTTATTGAAATGAGTGATTTCATTACAATGTGCCATTTCAGTAGTATAACATTTAAGTTCAAAGTCCCTTTAAGATTATAGAAACTGATGTTTCACCCTCTCACTTTATTAGCAGGGCTAAGGGAGGCATTTGTATAACTGTAGGCCAATTTGAAGGTCACAGGGAGACCTTTCCCCTTACTGCCAGTTTCATCCCACACTGTTGACATTTGGTTTGGGGACAGATGGCCAGGAGAGAAGCCTTCACTCCAGACAGTGATTTGTGCTCGCCTCCCTGACTTCTTGCTCTTGGGGAGCACACCCTAGTGAGACCTAGGTCATGAGGCTTGTCCTTAATCCATTGGTGACTCATATGGTCTGAGGTTAGTTTTTAGGAGCTTAAGAATGAAGATTGTGGTGTGCCCCAGCTCTTTCTTATGAAATTACTCTTTCTAAAGCAATCTTCCTTAGTATCCTTTGTGTACTGGTCCCAGGAGCCCCCAAACCAAAATCTGCAGATGCTTAAGTCCCTTTTAAAAAAAATGGCACAGCATTTATATATCACCATGTAGCTTGTCCTCTGTATACTTTAAATCATCTCCAGATTACATTAATACCCAATACAACACAAATGCTATGTAAATATTTGTCACACTATATTGTTCAGGGAGGGGAAAATGACATGGAAAAAAATCTGTGCTTGTTCAGTTACAGTTTTTTTCCCCTAAATATTTCCAACCCAAGATTGGTTGAATCCACAGATGTGGAACCCACAGAGATGGAGTTCTGACTGATTATTCATGAATTAAATATGACTGTCATTTAGTTTTCTGTATAATGGTGTTAATCAAAACTAATCGTTGCTGTATTTATTCAATAAATATTTATGGAGCACCCTGCTATGCAATGAACTCTTTCTGGAATACCACTCAGTCATTTGAACAAGAAAAATGTATTAGAATATAGCATCTTCAACTCAGAAGATTTAAGCGATTATTGCCTTTTGAAGAATAGAACTTGTATGCTTTTCATCTGCCCTTTTCTTATGAGATGCCTTTAAGGTACTCATATTTTGTTCTTATTTAATTGATATGTCTTTCACTTGGAAGTGAAGTAATGGATCCATGATGGTATACCAGGAAAGAAGAAGGAGCAATTGGGCTTCTGCTTAAACTCCATAATGTGGCATAAAGCATCATGTACTTTACCTAGCTCCTAACCGGCACTCCATCCACGAAGGAGATGAGGATCTCTTGTCTTTTTTTTTTTAATTTTATTAGTTGAATATGGAGTTACAATTGAGGGGAAATCATTATCAAACAATCAAGAACAAATGTATATTTACATAGTTAGCCAAGGCTGATGCCATATCATGGATGCCCCCCTTGGATTCCCCATGATTCTATGTTTCCCCCAAAAGAACCCCTGTGTTAAATGGACTTCTCATGGAGGTCAGAGA
>PVKS010020766.1:0-36333 GCA_004027875.1 Aplodontia rufa
AGATTGCTCTGTTTTTTATTTAAATCAAAGAATCCGCCATGTTGTTTGTCCAAGAATGCAGTTAAAAAAGAACATTTTCTTCCATACCTGCTTCTATCAAAAATTTGGAATGGAGTGACAGTCTACAAGGCCACATGTTTTACCAGGCTTCTGCCACTTTTATTACCTGCCTGGATCCTGTAACAACAGAACTGCATTCATTTTGAGCATAAGTTATAGTGAACAATCCTACAATTAATTGCTTCCACTTTAAAATGTTTTTGTGCTCCCCTGAGTGCAGTGGCACACAATTATAATCCCACTGACTCGGGAGGCTGATGCAGGTGGATCACAAGTTTGAGGCTGACCTCAACAACTAAGTGAGGCCTTCAGTGATTTAGTAAGAACCTGTCTAAAATTTAAAAAAAAGAAAAAACTGGGGATGTAGCTCTGCGGTCCAGTGCCCTGCGTTTAATAACCAGTACTAAATAAATAAAAATTGTATTGTAAATGAGTTAATTCCAATTACATTCATAGTTTGAAGAAAGTATCTATTTAAAATTTGTGTGATTATAATGAAAATGCTAGGATTTTGTTAAGATATATTTTACCACCTAAGATTGATCAATTATAGATCTATTACATTGATCCCTCTTTTCTATAGGGAATACATTCTTGAACCAGTAGTAGATGCCTGATGTGGGGGAGAATACTGAAATTTCTACTGTTTTTTTTTTTTCATATACATATACATACACACCTATGATAAGTTTAGTTTTTAAATTAGATATAAAGATTAATAATGATTAATAATAAAATGGAACAATCATAATAAATACTACACTGTAATAAAATTACCATGATCACTGCTCTTACATTTTAGGACTTTTATTAAGTAAAGTAAGAGTTATGTGAGGCTGGAGCTGTGGTACAGCAGTTAGGGCGCTTGCCTGGCATACTCAAGGACGTGGGTTTGAACCTCAGCACCGCATACACAACAAAGTGTTAGAGCAATAAAAGCCACATGAAAAACTAAATAAAATTGATTATCTCTCTCTCTCTCTCTGTCACTATCCCTCTCTCTTAAAAAAAAAAAAAGAGAGAGCTATGTGGACACTTGCACTGAGACACCATGACAGTCAACCTGGTGACTGAGTCAGCTATTAAGGGACTCATGTTGGGCAACATAAGTAGTGTGGATACTCTTGAAAGAGGATGATTTCCATTCTGGGCAGGATGGAGCAGGACAGTATGGGATTTCATCATGCTACTGGGAACAACACAATTGAAAACTTATGAATATATTTTTTTGGGGGAAATTCCAAAGGAGTATTTCTAGACCATGGTTGATTGTAGATAAATGAAACAATTGGAAAAAAGAAAGCGGTGGGAAATTATTGTATATTCAATTTCAGCAAGTAAATCATGATGATGGGGAAAAAAAACTGAACTGTAGGAAACTAAACTAGTGCTACAGAGACCCCATTTTATGGCCATGTGGGAGAATATTAGTTCTACTTTTTAATGAAAGTCAACATTTTATGATGTCTGTCCCTAATATTTCATACTATCTATAGTCCTAGCTATAATTTTTTCCCAGTTTCTCTGGATATAAATTTATTGCCTAATATTGCTTAAAGTACCGTTCATTTATCTTTTCTTGACACTTATATTCTCATTTTCTAATAACTAAATTTACAAGTGCAAAATAACCTATGGATTTGCCAGATGTTAATTTGTCCCTTCTCATAAGATATCGCCCTGTTAATTGAAACATCTCTGGTCGTAAGCTTCATTTAAATACGGTTTTAAATTTGTAAACACTGTTGCACCTGTTAGGGGAAGCATTCTGTGCAGATTAAATACAATGCAGATATTGCTGAAAAGGAAATGAAAAGACAGATGCTTTCTGATTAAGAGTGCAATATTTATGACAGGCTGGTGGTCCAATGCACATTTCTTTTGTCACTTAACAGCTGTTTCACATAATTTTTGTTCCAGATCACTATATTTATTCTCTATAAGGCCCGTCAGAGGTTCTGACTTTCTTAGTATATCAAAAGATCAATTCACCCAAGCAAACTTTATACCACAAATTGATGCTTGATTCCTCACTCTGTTTAACCTTATATTTTGTGCTCTTCTGCTTGAAATATTCTATTTTAAACCCAATTTACTTCTATAATGGAGTATTTAACATTTAAATAATAATGAGACAAAAGGGTATAATGGTTTTTATATAGCAGGAGTCACGGCATAATTTTTTCATTATCATTTAATAAACTAGGGACAGAAATCCAAATAGAATAGGTGTTTTGAAACTCATTAATTTTTTTAAAATCAGATGACTTTGATGCCAATTCTAATTCTTAATCCAGTATGCAGCAGCATATGTGTATGTGCATGTATCTGTGTGAACTTTGGCATCAATGTAATTTTATGGGATAAAAGTTATAATTCATTTTTGCAGGCATAATAAAATTCAGTGCTACAATGCACATGTATAAAATTTGGAGCAAAGTAACTCAGTTTACATATTGATTCTTCATGTTTTATTCTAAGAAAAAGAGTAATTTGTCACTTAAATTATAGATTACTCATTACGTTTTCTGTTTGGAACTGAGTCACTGTCTTTGTTATGTTAATAGGTAGTAGTAGTTCAAAAGTCAGTTACAAGCTCAGTTGAGAATTAAGGAAGCAAAATACTTATATTTACCTCTGCATCAGCACTACTGATATTTTGCAGTATCTGATAGAATCTGTCCCATACTAACAGCTATGGAACTTATGCAATGCTACATAAAAATGAGATTTTATCTTTTCTATTTAAAAAGTATGCCAATAGGAAACAGGAGGGAAAGGGGTTGTTTAGTGTTCCCTCTAGTTCATTATCTTTCTTTTTAACTGATTTTTTTTAAAGAGAAAGGGAGAGAGTGAAAGTGACAGAGACACAGAGAGAGAGAGAGAGAGAGTAAATTTTTATTTTATTTTTCCATCTGGCTTTTGTTTCTCTGACACTTGTTGTATATGTGGTTATGTGGTGCTGGGGTTTGAACCCAGGTCCCTGCATTTGCTAGGCAATCACTCTAACTGCTAAGCCATGTCTCCAGTCCCTTCTTAATTGATTTTAAGAAAACTTCTTGTAATACGACATCAAGATATATGTGGTATTATTATGTTATATTCAAATCTGCTTCATTTGAGGGAGGAGTTTTCAACCAATTTTGGTTTAAAAACCAATTTATTTTCCAAAAGTACTAAAGACTCTCCAAAATAGCTCTTGTTTATGTAATATATGCAAATGTTTATCATGTTAGAAACTAACACTGAATAATATAATATTTATTAATTCACTTAAATGTAAATAAATGTTAAATAACTGCTAAATTATTACAACTATGTAATTATTATAATTAACAATCAAAAGCAATACCAACTAATAGGAATAATTTTTGATGAACAATTATTGTATTTCTAATGATAAAAAATGTTAGAAGTGTAACTTTGCTTTTCATCTTTGCAAATCTCTTTAATATGATGTGATACAAAACAGCTAGATTATTTTTTTTCCTTTGAGATGGGGGATTGCTATGCTGTTCATGCTGGCCTCTAACTCCTGGGCTCAAGCAATTCTCCTGCCTCAGTCTCCCAAGTGCTGGGACTAGTGTTTGACTAGACAGCTGAATTTTCATGTCTGTTTCTGCATTTAATCTTTTGTGATATGTTGATTTGGTAGAAATGTGAAGAAAATCTGTTTTAATGTTTTTTTCTTATAATGATAGATATTTTTCATTGATATTACCCTGAAACTTGGCAAGTTTTGGTTTTCTAAAGGTCAGTTTCAATGTGAAATATGAATCCATATTAATGAACTTTTTGTACTTTCTATAATTACAAATATACAATGAAAGTGAAGGGGTAAAAGCCATACAGTGTCACTGTTGTACTCTAGTTATAAAAATAATTTGATCTTAGGGACATTTGGTAGTCTCTGGACATGGAGAAATGCTGATTTGGGGAAATTGACTGGACTTGGTTAAGTGTTTTTTTTTTTGTTTGAAGAGAGAGGGACAGAGAGCGAGAGAAAGAATGAATTTAGTTTTCATGTGCTTTTGTTGCTCCAATGCTTTACAGTGTCCTTACGCATGCCAGGCAAGTGCCATAACTGCTGAGCCACCGCTCCAGCCCCAGTCTACATCTTTTTTACAATATCTGACATGGTGTTCTACTCCAACTCTTATTCAAGGATTTGAGCTGTGATTCTGTATAAACCTGTGTGTGTCTTTTCCAGTCATCTTTGGGTATTGCAATCCCATCCACCTGACAAACAATATGAAGTAAAAAATATAACACTCTCATAAACTGTGGCTCTGCAAAGAATCCTGCTTCTTAGAGGCATTTCTTTAGAAGAGAAGGTTAAACCCCAATCAACAAATCAACAGTTATAGAGCAGACTTGAAAAGCTTTGATTGTACAATATATGAAATGCCTGTCACAGAGGGAGTGCTATTAAAGTTGCTGTATGCTTCCAAAAGCCTGAGGAGTAAACACAAGAAATTGAAATATGAGACAGATATTGAAAAAAAAACAAAGAATGGAGAAACTCTTAAGACTCAAATGGATAATTCAGAAGATCATACTTCAAATTGCCTAATATTTTGAAATGACTGCAAGGAGGACAGATTTCCCATATCAGTTGTCCTTGCCTGGAATTCTAAATGAGAACATTTATTCAGAATGACTATCATCCTTGGAATATACAGTACATTTTAGCTCTAATATTGTTTTCAGGAACTATCTTGTGATCATTATCGTTACAATGGAACCAGTTTTATAATGAAGTTTCTGATAATTTGAGTAATATTTGCAGGTGGGTTTAAAGATAGACTATATTACAAATTTGGCAATACTCAGGAATATAAGGCACCTCTGACATGATTTACTCAGATATTTATTTATTCACTTATTTCCCCAACAATTATTCGGCACCTTTTGTGATCCAGGCTCTACCGTAGAATAACAGAAATCAATAAAGCATACACACAAAGTGAATGCCCTTCATTTCATGTGGTCTCAGGCTAGAATGAGACTCAGATACATAAGCAATTACATACCCTAACACAGCGGAAAAGTTCACTTACCTACATTCCCAAATTGTAGGATTAACTAACAATTTTCATTCCTTCAAAGTACACTAACCCATGCTCAAGGTGCCTTGAAATTCATGACAGGATCCTTTCTGAATTTTTGGGCATTTGTGTTTTCCATGGTATGCTTTCTGGGAGTTGGTGATATTTCTAGGCCTATATATGCCCTCCTCTTTTGTTACTCATTATGAGTAAATTTAATTATTACATAACTTGAGAAAAAAATACTTTGAAGAAATCTACATTGATAGCCCTCTAAAAGGTAAGCTGCTAAATTGATGCATAGAAAACCAGGCCACTTCCAAAAGTCTAAGGGAATTGATAGTAGTCTCCATGCATTCTATTTTTAATTTACTTCATAATTATCTTTTTTTTTTAAAGAGAGAAAGAAACAATTTTTATTTAGTTTTTCAAGCAGCTTTTGTTGATCGGAGACTTCGTTGTGTACGTAGTGCTGGGGTTTGAACTTGTGTACTTGTGCATGCAGGGCAAGTGCATAACCGTGGAGCCACCTCTCCAGCCCCTCATAGTTCTTTAAAAATTTCACTTTTGGGCTGGAGCAGTGGCTCAGTGGTTACAGCACTTGCCTGACATGTGCTAGGATATGGGTTTGAACCCCAGCACCACATACACAATGAGGGCCATATTAGAAACTAAATAAAATTGATTCTCTGCCTCTCTCTCTCCTCTTTCTCTCTCACTATCCCTCTTTAAAATAAAAAGTTCCACTTTCAATTAAAGGCAACTTTATACATATATAATACATGTTAAGGCAAGAAAGAAACAGTGGAATTTTATTTAATGAGTCAGTGCTCAGGGAAAAGGGCTTGATTTTACATCAAAATGTTGACCAATTAATATGCACTCACCAGTTTTTAATGAAAATATATTTTACAAGTTTGGTTTCTTTATGTTGATTATTTGAACCAGCTTTTAATTAAGTACTGTACAAACAGTTGAACCCATCATATTGGGTTAGAGGAATTCTGTGTATGGGGAAGTGACACAAACAGAGTAGTATCAAGGAAAATTGTATTTTACAAATATTCATAAAGCATTTGGGATAGGCATTGTTGTATTCTTAATCCTTTAAGCATTCTAACTCAATTTTATTTTTGTGTTATACCTACCATATATGAGATCAGTGCTAGTAAAGACGAGGAAAGGAAACTGAGATGTGAAGCAGATTATCTCAGCCATTGTGTGGTAAAATCAAATTTCAGATTCAGCATTGAGTAAGACTTCTGGACTATTTTCCCTACTTGTACACTATTCCTCAGCTTTTTCTAGGTAAAATAAAGTTGTAATAAAATGATTTCAGTCTCCCACTACATTGATAGTGCAGCATAATTCCATGATTTTTAATTCTATTTTTCTTTGTTTTATGTATAAAGGTACTAAGTGCTTCAGCTTCCACCACACTCCAATTTAAACAACTTGGTAAATGGGTAAAATGAGGCCATAATTCATACAGAGAGGCAAGAACTGATGTTAAAATTTCCTTAATTTATTCATTCTTTGTGGAACAAAGTCTATAATTTGATTTGAAACTTCCCAAAGTTTACATTTGAAATAAATGTAAGTGAATGGATTAAATACATTATAGGAAAAGAGCATGCGAAACTCAAAATGCTGTGAGCATGAATATTTAGTTTCCTAAATTTAAGAAATAAAGATGTGATTATGGTTTTGCTTATCTCCTCTCTCCTTGGTAATTGTCCATGTAGCATAAAGGCTAGCATCTTTAATATGTTGCATTTATTCCATCCCCGTTTCCTCATTTCATTTCCACGTTAATTTTGTAAGATGAGGAGATGGACAATTTCATCTCTTCTAATTCCAACGATAATCTGCACTTCCTTGAGGAGACTATTTTTAGTTCTAAACTCCTTTGGGGAACTAATATCAATGATTTTTAAAATGTGTACTTAAAACATTAAGAGCAGTTTTGGTATCCATGTGCTCTAATAATAAAAACTCCAAGGTATTGGCAGACCTGGAGCTCGACAGCTGTGGATGGAGACTGTGACCATGGAGTTGTTGCCCTGCCCATGCCCTCACCTCCACAACTTGGTCATCTGATTTTATTTGCATCTGAAATTACAGGTCCTCTCTGTCTATTTCACAAGTTACATAAACAGAAGCTTATCATTTTGTTTCTTTAACATAATCACATGTCTCTGTACAAAATACAAAGAAAGGTACAACATTTCTGAAGTCTCATACGTGTCAAAAAAAAAAAAGTAGATCAAAGCCAAGACCACTTGGTTTACGAAGATCACTGTTACTTCCTCATAAGGGATCTGGCTTTGGTATGGGTCTCAAGAGGGATACAGTTGTAGTTGGTCTCCTTTTATGATACTTCTGTCCCTGTGATTTTAAATGAACACATAATTCTGCTGAATGAGGACAAAGCATTTATTATTATTTTAATTTCTGCTATCTTTTGTCACTAGTTTTGCCTTAAAAGTATTGTGACCCAATTTTCTCTTGTCAGTGAAGAGCAGTTTAAGTAAAATAATGTAGTGTTTATGTAGTAATGAGAGTTGGGCAAAAATATAAAAAAAACCTGTATTTTTATGTATAAAGTCATCTTCAGTTCTTTAAATCAGTACTTTGTTGCTTTATTTTTATTCATTGATGATTCTTATCAGAGTTAGAAATTTCACATGTGCTGCATATTTAGAGATAATTTCTAATTTATGACGTTCATGTATACAGTTAACCCTCAATAGCTTCAGGTTCTGCATCTGAGAATTCAACCAGCAGGGGATTAATGTGTTTTATTAAAAAAAAGTTTGTGTTGAACATATATGGACTTTTTTTCCTGTTGTTATTTCCTAAACGATATAGAAAAAGTATTTACATAGCACTCATAATTTATTAGATATTATAAGTAACCTAGAACTGATTTGATGTATGCTCGAGAATGTATGCAGGTTATATACAATTGTCACATCATTCTATACAAGGGACTTGAGCATCCAAGGATTTTGGTGTCTTTAGAGATCCTGGAAATATTTCCTTGTGAATATCAAGGAACAATTCTATATGGAGTCTAAATTAAAAATAAGTTAGTATTGTGAATTCTGGGACCTATGCTCATTACAAAATAGTGGGATAAAAATTGTGGGTCCTTTGAGCTCCTTCCTGGCCACACTTC
Source organism: Aplodontia rufa (assembly GCA_004027875.1). Classification (NCBI taxonomy): domain Eukaryota; kingdom Metazoa; phylum Chordata; class Mammalia; order Rodentia; family Aplodontiidae; genus Aplodontia; species Aplodontia rufa. The sequence goes on from PVKS010020766.1 coordinate 8,290, forward strand.
CCAGGTCTGGTATGCCTGCACATTAGCTGTCACTGACTGAAGGATTGCTACTAGTTTGGGATTTTATATAATCCAAGTGATCAAAGGCAAATCAGAAGCTTCCTTGGTCCTAAGAGTGGGTAGGTCCACAGATGTGCTTGGCACATATTCCCTCTGATGGACTGATTGAAAAAGAAAAATCTTGTTGATTCATTAAACATCAATCACTGAATCCAGGTATTTCAGTCTATTGTTCTCTGGTGAGAGAAATAAAACCTCACCGAGATTTATTAAATTGGCAGAAGGCATTAAGAAGAATTCACTGTATACTTGGTTCTCCCCACTCAGTCTCTCTATGCTGTAAGTTCTATCCTTTATTTTGTTTCTTTTCTTACCTTTCTCTCTCCTCTTAGGCTGCCTTCACCTTCGCCTGCATGTATGGTCTTACTCTGCGTATACTTTCCTTCTTCATAACAGTCTCTGGCTTTCTCTGTATTTTGTTATTTGCCTGCCCACCCACACCCTGCCTTCCCCATTTCCCTTATTTTCATTTTTTCAGTTGACTCTGAAACTCAGTGCATGTCAAATGAAATGTTTTTAATTTGATAACAGGTAAAACAATAGCCTGACCTTCTCCTACCTTTGCAGGATATTGAAACAATATATATAAAATATGGCTAAATACTAAATATTTAAATGCTATAAATCAAACTAAGAATCATCAAATATAATGTTTTCTTTCCTTCGGTTTTGACAAATTCCTGTTTAACATGATTGGGAAGGCTGGATTAGGGTCTTATGTTCTCAGACTACTCAGAAGTCCATGTCAAAACGTGATGGCTCCTGAACTGGCTCCAAGCTTCTGACTCTCTATCCTCTTCTTTTTCTGCCCACCTTTCCCTCTGACACATGCTATGAGGGGCCTCACATACATATGTGTGGACACCTCAGCTTGTGCTTAGGAGCACAGTCTCTATCTAACCCCCAGAAATATCTACTTTACACCCACTCCTTGAGCTTTATGTTGCCTGCCTAAGGAATCACCTTCCCAGAAGGGGATGAACTTGGAAAAGAGGGCTGCTCATTTAGGCAACTGTGTGTCTCTAGAACTCAGAGGAACTACAACTTGATATCTAGAAGGAGAATTACAAACTGAGTGAACATGCTTTCTTTGCTGATTTAAGATCAAAGGCTTTGGAAATTTAAAACAAAAATATCTACACTCTGAACATTAGTTATGCCAAATGACAAAGTTCTGGCAGGAAAGGTACAAAGTCTTGAGTAAATCTGGTCATATATTCTGAGTGTGTTACCTAAGATTTGTCACTATGGAAACTAGAGACCTAAACCAATTATCACAGGGACATTGCAATCTCATCTGAGTATGGGCCTAACCTAGGTTTTAAAATGTGTGGCTTAGTGACATTGAAGTTGTGGGTACCTGGTACAGGAAATAACATCCAGGATATTTTTGAGAATGTGTTCCAAATTATCTACCTTAGAGTGAAATAAAAAGAAGTAAAGTTTTCTTAAAATGAAGATTCTTAGACACAGTATTTAGGAAGTGTGTTTTTAGCAAGATTTCAGTTTAGGAGACTATCTAAGCAAAGGAATGCATGATTGAAATGTGAACAAACTCAGGGCAAACTTCCACTCACTGCAATAAACACCATTTCAGAGATTATGACCATGTACCACTGAGAAATCTGTAAGAGAGATGTGTGTTATGAATCACAATTTGTGTGTATGCATACCAGAAATTTTGAGGAAAGAATTATCTTTGGATGTTTTTGACAGAGGATCACAGAATTTACACAGTCTAATCCTAATGGGCAAAATGAAGATTCTATACTAAAATAGTAGAAAAAAATTAGGGAATGTTAGTTAAGAATTCAGCTAAAATAATTCAGGTGTCCTATATTCTATTTGTAGCAATAGTTCTTTATGTGAAGGCTTGCAAAGAGAAGCCTGGTATGTGGCATAACAGAAATAAAATATTAGGCCATAAATCTAAATATCTTTACTATTGCTTGAAGCATAGTTATAGGTAATTTTACATTTGTTAAATAAAAGAATGAATGGATATGTTTTGATTAGTACATTGATCATAGCTGTTATGTGCTCACATAATCCTTTTCCTTTTTTGTTTCATCTTTAATCAAATTGTGATCATGTTGTGTAGATGATATTTCTACTTATTTGTGCTAAATAATATTAATACTTTCCATGTTATTTTAAAACATGATAATAGTGCATTATAGTTTTATCATAATTTATGTAACTATTCCCTGTGGGATGTAAAGTTTGCTTTCATTATTTTGTTTTTATAAATAATCTTTTACTAAACACTTTAGACTTGATTTTTGTTCCTGTGCCTAGTTCTGGGATAAATTCCAAAAAATAAGTTTTGGATTAAAATATAAATATTTTAAACTCCTTGATGTATAGAAAAAAAGAACTTACTGATGGAAGTACATTTTTAAAACCTTTATGGCAGAGATCAGAGTGTTCTTTAAAGTCACCCTTGCTGTCAATGTGCATTTAAAACCCTGTTGTTTCAATTGATTTTTCTCTTACATTAACTTATAAAACATTAATTTGCTGATGTGTCGAAATATTTTGTAAAGGATATTTAATGTGAAGTCTGTATTTGGAAATGAATGCTAGCAAATACTAAGATATTAAATAATTCCATGTACAGAAATAGAAATGATATAGCATAGATTTTGAGGGCCAACCATAAAAATTACAACTTTGTAATGAATTTAGTAATCATTACCAGGATTGCATTCATAAAGGAGTCTACCAAATTTACCTAGGTATGAATCTTTCTGCATACTCACATTTTGAAGGCTGAACTTCTAGCTTTGAAGCATTTGAAGTGTAGAAACTGGAAAATAGAACATGTGTGACAACCAGCTTGACAGGTGTCAGAGATTGCCTTATGAAAGTCCCATTATATTGTTTCAAACTACTGCAAGGAAATAGTACATAGAACTCCTTCAACAAGGTCATAGCAGTTCCTAAGAGGGTGGGGGAGAGGGGTTGATGAAAGATTGGGAGCTCAGAGTGTACATAAATCAGGGTTTAATGATTCTAAGGACATAATTTTAAAATTATAGGTATTTGCTTTTATTGCTGAACAAAGGTATATGTGTGTGCTTAGGGATGGGGGGTGCAGGTTGTTAAGAGACCCAGGGTATGATTAATGTCTCTGTCTAGTGGGCATGCCACCTTTTCAAAATAGCTTGTGCTGTTACCACACTATGATTAACCTGTAAGGCAACAGAAAAATAGACTCACACCACATTGCACTCTATCATTCTCTGATATCATTTTTTAGGAGGTTTCATCGGAAAAAATGACACTTCAATTTGGGTAGGTGGGTGGGTGGATTAGTTTGGAGGTAGAAGATATAGATTCCTAAATCTAAATTCTGTTCATGATATCTGTATTTTATGTGTTTTATTATTGGATTCTACCTGCATAGTCACATATAAAGTATTTTTCTCAGTATGAAAAATGGGAATTTAACTTATTTTAAACATAGGATTTAACTCTGATGTTAAAAGGAACATTAGACACATAGGCCTGGAGATTTCTTAGAAGCATTTGTTAGATTAGTTTGTATTTGTGAAATGTATTCCAATAGGTAAAAAACGGAAGGGGACACATGTGTTATGGTAACAGGAAAGAAATTTAATATTTATCTTGAAATGTTAATAATAATAATCAATTAAATTTAGTTGAGCACAAACTCTGTGCAGAACACTATGCTATGCATTAAAATCAGACAAAGCTGTGATACAATCCACAGGGCTCAAGGGATTTAAAATCTCTTTAGAGCATCCAAGCATGAGAATATACAGATAAATGGCAATAAAAGGAAGACAAGGCTCTGTGCCAAGTGGTTTCTGTTGACCATAAGGTTATCTGAGCCAAATCAAAAAGTGAATCACTTAAAATTTTAATTATTTTTGTTTTCCTAAGATTAAATATCTATATGTATATATGTCTGAAAATTGCCATAGATTCTTGGACGCTTTATGCAGTACAGATACACATACTGTAGATAAAGCAAATCTCAAGGGTTTGCGGGGAAAATAAAATCTGAGGCTATAGGTGTCAAATGAGAACTCAAAGAGAGAGAGAGGAATGTCAGCAGATAGCAGGTCTTACCAGTCTACAAACCACTGTGCCTCAATGGAGCATGAAATGACAGTGTTATGAATGCTATTTTTCCATTGTAGTATTCAGTCAGTTCTTGGAATTATCTATGGATTGGCTACAGGTAGTGTCCATGTTTGTCTGTATAGTAATTTCCTTTTTTATTGAGAGCCCAGTTAATTTTAGTAGCACTGCCTGGCTGTAACACGGTCATAGCCCATCAGCCCAAGTTCTCATTCTTAAAATTGTTGAGTATTTTCTTCTTCACACTCCAATCAATTCTTCTAACTCCTGCTTTTTCAGAAGTTCACTTAACTAAGTTCAATCTTCCCCCTTAAAGTTTGTCTTATACATGTCCTTTAATTTCTAATGCTTGTTATCTCATTCAAGTCATTCACTATGTCTTCACATCCAGACTTTTACACCTACCATTTTTTCTAACATGAAGACTTATCTCCTAATCAGCTGCTTTGATGATGACACTTCCTGCTTCCTTGGTTTAACAACCTTCATGTTTGCTGGGAACAACTCTTCATGGACCATGAATAGCATAACCTTTTATTTCAACACATCTATTGTCTTCATCATTCTAATGATAGCTAACAAGGTAATGTCTTGAGGTTGTTTGTATTCTTTTTTCTCCTAATTGTAAAGGTGCTAATCGAAGCTCCAGGGTTTCTCCTAACCACTTTTGCATATTGTATTTGTGCCTAGAGCATGAAACTATGAAAGAGTACATTGAGATAGATTCATCCTAAATAGCATATTAGTTTCTTGGAGCCTCCAAAACGGAATACCACAAAGTGGGTGACATAAGAAACAGCACTTTATTATTCTCACACTTCTGGAGAGTGCAAGTCTCAGATCTAGCTGTTTGCAAGCACGGTTGGTTGCTTCTGAAGGGTGCATAGGATAACCTGTTCCATGCTTCTCTATTAGCTTTCTGGGATTTGCTAACAATCTTAGCATTGCTTGGATTGTGGGAGGATAATTCCAATCTCCACCTGGTGTTCTCCTTTGTCTCTGTCTAGGTCTTCAGATTTCCCTTTTGTATGAAATCTTAGTCATGTACATAGAGAAAGTTCCAATCTCCACCTGGTGTTCTCCTTTGTCTCTGTCTAGGTCTTCAGATTTCCCTTTTGTATGAAATCTTAGTCATGTACATAGAGAAAGGTCCTCCCACAAAGCCTTATCTTGATTATCTGGACAGATCTTATTTCCCAGTAAAGACTCATTCATAGGTATAGGGATTAGGGCTTCAGCATCCTTGTGGGGACCCATTCAATACATGTAAATAAGATATCACATTGATGTGATAATGTGGACTGAGGATTGTCCATTTAGGAAATTGGATTGTACATTCTTACTTGACAATGTTACTATTTTTTTATTCACTAAAGTGATTCTATGTTCCTATAAACTATATATAAAATTAACTAACTTACCATTCCTTTCATATCCATTTTCAATACCTTAATACAGATTCAGAACGCTTGAGGTCAAGCTTCCATCTTCTTTAAAATAAGTTTAACGTTTCAGTTCTGGAGACCCTGATAAAACACTAAAGCATTTGCAAGTGACATACTGTACATTTGTTTATGTTCCAGTTAGCTAGGTTCATTGGTCTGCATGATTATCTAATCACATTACTACACAATATTGCAAAGTAGAAGTCTGCATAAGCTTTCTATGATTGGTCATCATAGAAAATAGAATCTTGATTTGCTGTGGTTCCAGATGGTGGTTTGCTTATAATAGTTTAGATTTAATCATGATCATTATAAACTAAACAGAGCTAAATTATACTGTCTTAGAATTTTCATGTTATTTGCAACCATGGACTCTCATGGAAGGCATGTCCTTATCCATTGTGGAAATAGCAATAGGCTATTATCACTGTGATACTCTTTGAATGTTGACATTCTCTTTACCATATGAATAATTTAATCCTTAAAATTAGTGTCCCCTGGTTTTGAATGCTATTTGTTTGCTATTCATCTTTTGAGCACTTTCAAATAGAGTTATTTTTCCAATGTTCAGAGACCTGCTCGCCAGTAACTTGACAGGTATGTCGAGATTATTGTTAACATTATCAGTTTGTTTAGAGAAAATATTTTGTACATATTAGTGTAAAATTTCCCTAGTTTTTTAAAAATTATTTATTGGCAAATATAAATTCAGTATGCAATATTTTCTGCTAGCTGTCTATAACCTAGCTCTGTATGACTTACAGAACATTTATTTTTACCACCTAAGTCATAAAAGTTGTTTTCCATATTTTCAGTCAAACTTAACTACAGGCAAGAAGAAGTGGAGAAATTACCTGTCACATTATTCACAGGCCAGACCAAGATACTGTAATACCATGGCCCACTAAGCTAATTTAGAAGAAAAAATGGAAAGAGCTTTTTAAGAGATGGCATTTCTGTGTAATATATGTAGTAGAGTTTAGGGTTTTGACAGTTTGAGATTGTATCCTCTTTAGAGAGAATGCATAATGACTTTTATTTCTTCTGAAATATGCATAACTTCTTGAAGGTAACTTTCAACTCTCATTAGCACTTTTCAAAGCAAGTTTCCCATCTCTATGAAAGCAAAGGGCACAACATACTGAAAGTTTGAATAAATGTTTACATATCAATGATTCAATCATTTTCTCTCTTGTTTAGGACTTAAATTCCATTAACTGATGAAGGAAAAACCCTACTGTGGACATAAAAGTTAATGTTTAACTGTCTATATATTAAGTCACAATAATCAATACTGTAATAAGATGCTTAAATATTCTTATAACAAGAGATACTATTATTATCTTCTAAGAAGAATGAAGTTACGAATGAGAGCATGGCTTTTAGAGCCAAATATTCTGGATTTGAATCCTGCCCTGTTTCTTTCTATCTTTTGTAAGTTATTTAATTTCTTTAAACTATAATCTATAAAGTAAATCAGTATGCCACCTGCCTCATGAATGTGTTGAGCACTGTGGTAAGGTTTCTCAACATTGGCAGTATTAGTGTTTTGTGCTAGATAATTCACTACGCGAAGGGGCTATCAGGTGCCTTACAAGTTAGTAAACATCCCTGGCTCCTGCCTGCTAAAAGCCAGTATGGTGACTCTTATCCCCTAGTTGAGACAATCAAAATTGTCTCTAGATATGTCTAAATTTCTAGCTGGAAAACAAAACTTCCCCCAACTGAGGACCGCAGGTTTCCATTAATATTATTAATATCCATTGTCATATGTACATAGAATAAGAGCTTTTGATGATTCCTGGCACAAAATATATACTCAGTAAACTTTAGATATGATTATCTTATGTAAAAATTACGAAATCTCTGAAAAAATATAGGCTCAAAGAACATGAACACTTTGTTCTTCCTTGAAATGTGTGCATGTATGTTTCTGAGCATTTATGTACATGAGTAGATATATGTATGCATTATATTATCTATCTTCTACCATTATTTAAAATAAGTAGGAGCATAGAAAAATAGCTAAAATATACAGATAACTATCAAGTCTGGTTAGTTATTCTTGCAACTAAATATTTTACAAATCACCCAATTTTACAAATCAGATGAACTTAAATTTATCTACCATTTCTGTACGACCATAAAAGCAAAATCTGTAGATAGGAAATGACGTACGGTGGAGTATGACACTGATGTTTATCATACAACATCACATTGATTGTGGCCAGAAAAGGTGTTTTTTCTGTATGGGATACAAACAAATTTCCTAAGACTTTTTTTTAAAGATGCTACTCGAAGCCAGGTGTGGTGGTTCACACCTGTAAATCCAGCAAATGAGGAGGCTGAGTCAAGAGTATTGCAAGTTTAAGGCCAGCCTGGGTAAATTAGCAAGACCCTGCCTCAAAAACTAGAAGGGGCTGATGGTAGCACAACTGGATTTAATCTCAGGACCACAAAATAATACTAGTAATAATAACAATGACAATAAACAAAATTAAATACTACTTAATTCCTAAAAAGCCCAAAATGTAAGTACCATGTGCAATTGTGAAAACTAGTTTGGGCAATTCTTTGTGCCAATAATAATAATATCTTGGTTTGTTTAGTATTCTATTTTTCTATATATTTGAAGGCCTTTTATTCCTTATCTTTTGTAATTACCTGAGTTGCAGATAGAAGTTTCCCCCGTTATCCCACAGGCTTCAAATGTATACAGACAATTTCAACTGCAAGAGCCAATGGCTATTTTGAGAAATGTGCATAATGTTCTTATTCTTGGAGACCTTCCCATGCATTTACCTTTCTTTCTTACTGCTTCCAGTTCCTTAATTCTTCTTGAGCACTCAGTGTTACTCCGTCTAACAGGCTTTGGTAATGCTTTTAGTACATTACCCCACGTGAATTGTGCTCTTAAATATTCCCCTGGACACTCATTTAGTTGAGTTTTGTTGTAAGAGCACACTGACATTGTTAAGGTTAATGACTCAATGTTTTACAAGTTGAAACACATTTGAGGTTAAATTGATTGCTTGGATGTTTTATTCAACAATGCAAGGGCCCTGAGTGCAGGTGGTACTTACTGCCTTGGAGAAACATCTTTGTTATATACTTAATGGTGTGGTGTCAATACTGACAATGTATTAGCAAACTCAACAATTTTCCAAAATGTGGTCTATAAAATTTGCAGCCAGTGCCTTTCCATTGGCATATACGTATTATATGATAGCATTTATGAAGATTTGTGTCTATTATGTTGTATGTTTATTTGAAATCCTATCACACAGAAATCATTATTAAATCCATGGTCCCAATGATATTATTGATAATCAGAGCTTTGGTCTCTTGGCCAAGGTTGCACAATTATTAAAATGCAATAATGTCAATAATAATGGCTAACATTTGGAGTGACTACTATGCACTTGCATTATATTAAACAGGCTAGTATATATAAATCCATTTATGTTTTATAAAGTTTAGATAGCTTTTTAAGGCCATATAGGTATTAAGGAGGAATCTAGGGTCAGATATCTGATTCCAGAGTGCATTTCCTAAACTCCCACTCTGAACTTTCTCCCTACAATATAATTATAGAGCTGGGCCTTGAGTCAAGTCTCCCAAGTTCTTTTGTCACCAGTTGTATTTCATTTGTGTTACTGCTTACTGGGGAAAATATTTTTTACTTAGTTACACAGCTCCAGTGCAAAGTTCACTACCTGAAACACTTTCTAAATGCTTGCATTAACTTATTCTTGAATTAACTTGAATGAATTAACTTCTTATTTATCAAGTTATATCTTTCCAGGAACCTTTGAAATATCTTTCTTACTCCAAATAAATAACTTAATTATGAGAATTTTACCACATCAGTCTAGTACTAGGAAAGCTTGCAAGAAGAGAAGAGAACTCAGGTCTTTAGTTACTTTTAAAATTTCTCAAATTGTTGTCTTGCCTTAAAAATATGTAAGCCTGTCCATTTTCCAGTAATCCTAGTCTAATAAACTATTTCCAAAATTTTTATTATTATCATAAGAAACATAAGAGAACCAAAATCTTCCAATGATTAAAAACAAGCAAATATAGTAACAAAAGGCATATTATCAGTAAAGAAATATGACTAGCATAAGATTTTTCATCAGCAAATCAGGATAATAGAACAAAATGGGAGCTACCTTTAAAATTTTTAATGAAAATTATTTTCAACATAGGCTTAAAAAGCCAGCCAATTTATAAACCTCAAGCATGCAACAAAATTAAGACGTCTTTATTGCATGACTCACAGAATTTACCTTTTACGTATATATTCTTTAAAAATTGTTATAAACTAAAAAAAGAGAAAAGAATGGCAAAGAGTGAAAATAGTAACTGAATTAAAAGTCAAGTGAATGGAAGATTTAGGAGTGAAGCCATGAAGACATCCAAGAAAAGATATTGTCCGATTAGAAATGAGAGGACAGAGGGATCTGGCAGGATCTGAGAAAAAATCAAACATAACCAGAAACATTAGGAAAGTTCCCAACTTTATTGTATAAGAAAGTTGTAATTTAAGTCTGAAGCTTTTAATTTATAAGCAAGGATGAAATCTGTGGATTTTAGGAAGAGTTGGATGTATTTCAAACAATGGATAGAGCAAATAATGAGCCAGCAGATGCTTGGAATATCATAAAAGCAGTAAATGTTTCTTCTCCTAACAAGGGAGAGAGGAAAAATACAACAAATAGAAATTCCAGGAAGAATAAACACAAAACAACCAAAACTAAAGATCAAAATGTGACAATGACTAAAAATGCATCTTGACATTGATCAATATTTAAGGACGGGGCTGGAGATGTGGCTCAGTGACAGAACACTTGTCTACTATGTGCAATTACTATGTGAGTCTATATGAATTGCATTTTTGAGTGGAATAGGATTCAATGTCTCATTGGGAGTAAACATATGTAATTCTAACAGCCTGTTTGGCTCTGCATCTAATAATAGTTACATAGTCAAATTGTTACAAAAATTGTTTATTGGTGGTATTTTAGTCAGATTTTTTGCTGCTGTGACTAAAAGACCTTAAAAGAACAATTTTAGAGGAGGAAATGTTTACCTTTGGACTCACAGTTTCAGAGGTCTCAGTCCATAGACAGCAGACTCTTTTCCTTGGGGCTTAAGTTGAGGCAGAGGAACATCATGGCGGAAGACTATGGTGGACGAAAGTGGCTCAGGGCATTGCAATCATGAAGCAGAGAGAGAGTAAGCTCAGCTCAGCAAATATATACCCCAGGGGCATGTCCCTACCTCTGCCAGTCATACCCTACCAACCTGCAGTCACCACTCCATCCCTGTCAGGGGATTAATTCACTGATTGAGTTATGAGAGTCTCTAAGCTTTCTTGCATTTCCCACACATGAGCTTTTGGGGGACAACACATACTTAAACCATAACAATTAATTTTCAGCATTTCAAATAAACCAACATATTTAATTTATTTATGGTTATATAATAGAATATGAATAATGGGAATATTATCCAATATAAAAATAAAAATGATAATGTGATAGATTTGGTGATAAAAGAAGCACAGAGGCGCTAATAATCTTACATAGGGAAATAGTTGATGGAACTAACCATGGAGATTTAAGTATATCATTTAACTTTCAAAAATATGCAGAAATTAAGAATGGTGTTTATAACTGGAGTAAGGGAGAAGAAAGATAATAGCTGTTTATGAATGAAATCCACTTTATAGGACAAAAACCAATAGACAACTTTTTAATTCATAAATTAAAAAAATAATTGTATCCAGAAAATGGATAAAATCTTCAGAATAACTAAAAATGAAAGCTCTTATGGGCAGTAAATAAAAGTAATTACTTCTCTGATGGTATAAATTGAGTAACGTATCACAATGTGAATGAAGACCAAGGAGGAAAGAAGGGAGAGGGGAGAAAAGTAAGTTAATTTAGTAATTGAAAAAAGAGAAAAGATTCAGTCAAGTCACAGAGCACGAATTAGAAATCATAGAATAATTAATACAAGGATTTACTTTAAGTAAAGCTACTGTGCTCAATTTGTCTGATTCTTATATTGTTTTGTTACTGATTGAGCAAAATTATAAGTTAACTCTCTTTGTACATTGTCATGAAAGGCAGAAAGAAAATCTAGGAATGCAATATTTGAATACTCATGTACCAGTTAATAAAAAGAGAATATGCATAATTTTCTTAGTAGCAAAGTTTCTGTAGTAGTTTAGACTTCATTTGTCTAAATAGATTTTATTATCACTGTGCCATCCATTCCTATGTGTAGAAGTCAACATTGTTGCAGGAAAACATTATGACAGTTGCCCTCCCTTAATATCACATGAATACTTAATAATATTTAGATTAAATGTTGTTATCTAATTGTTTGAAGACTGCACATCAGTTCCATATAAGCTGTGTGAGAGCAGGATATCATATCCCACAGATCCTAATATTGAAATTTGATAAAAGTAAATATCTAGTATATCATATGTTACTAAATATTTTGAATACTTGAACTAACCTTAAACTATACATAATTTTAAGGTATTTCATCAATATTTCTAACAGCTTTGAAGAATTTATAAGATACTTAGATTCTCACCTGTATGTTCTGGCTATAAAGAAAAGTTTAAGTATTTACAGATATATATATGTATATATATACATATATATATCATGATATTATCAACACATATATTCAAAATAAGCAGCATTATATTCAAATTTGCTTTCCATATACATATTTTAACTTTATATGCACATTTATAAAGTCAATATATATTCAAATCATTATATATCTCTACTATTGTATATCTATATATCAATATCTCTTTACTCTCTCTCAAGACACTAAGGTTTGTGCATATACATAATCTTCAGTATCTTCGGTTTCTATAAGAAGCACATCTCATTACATAGTAGATATTTCCTCTTTTTAAGGTACAAACTATCAGTAGAGAATATTAGATGAGTTTTTAGATATCTGGAAGGCTTAATGTATTCACTTTTGGAAGCTTAAAATGAATTTCTGTGTTCTGAGCATCTCTGAACAGGTCTGCTCTTCATTTGCCTTTTGTTTCACAAATGCATTTTTGTCTTAACCAAACTTGAGCCAAGGAGACAGACCATGTGCCATTGAATTTTATTCTGTGACAAATGGACCTAGTTTCATTTCAAAGGATTTGAACTTGAAATCACTCCCAAGAATTTTAAGGCAAATGTTTTTCCTCCTGTCAGCCATGCCTAATTTAAACTTCCCATCTGCATTTCTAATTATGATACAGAAAAATCTGTGTCAAACAAAGAGTGCTTTCTTTTCACTCAGGAAAGACAAATTTAGGCACATGGCTAAATGAAGGACAGTATTTTCCATTTCACACCTAAAATGCCTTTTAATCATTTTTAATTGTTTTAGATTGCTGAAGTACACATTGAAGTATTATTACAAAGGTTTATGTAATATTTTTAATTTTTAAAATAATTAAAATTAAAATAATGGTATTATATACCATTATATACCAAATATATATTAAGATGTAGTTTTTAAATCTGACTTATATATTTGGCAAATGGAATACATTCATCTGTCCAATACTTTCTTACCCCAAACAGTAAAATGGTTTTTATTATTTTTAGCTGTGTGGTGTTGGACTTAATAAAAAGTTCCAGTTTATTTTGATAAAGTGATTGAATATAATACATGTGTCAGGAGCACAGAGTATCTAGTGATTTAGGGCAAGTTATGAGTTCACAGTAATATACTGACGTGAAGAGTGTCAGAGTCTGGCATTTTATACTCTTTTACTCTTAAAATACTTTAAGAGATTGAGCACAGTGAGTGAATCATCCTATCACCCATGGAGATATTTATTGTTGTAGGTAAAATTGAGGTCAGTTGATAAAATAGCTGGGCATACGCTCATACAGTAACTGACCCATGGATAAACAGAGGGTTTTCCTCCTTAAAACATAAATTCCATAACTTCCAGAAACACCAAACGACAATACTAAAAATCATATAGTTGACTTTGTAGTTTTACAATGTCTTTGGCCATAAACCATACTTTCAGTAAGGATATATGGTTATAACTATATTGTAGAAGTCTTCCCAGAAGTAATTACACATACGGAATTTTTGCTTTAACAAAAGTAATCTCTGTGCTCCTTGGGATTTATCAGCATTTATATAAGCTTCCATTGATTGTGAAATCACAATAAACAGGTGAAATTTTTAAAAACTTGTTTGTTGGGGCTGGAGCAGTGGCTCAGCCATTTCAGTGCTTGCCTGGTGAGCATGAGGGCCCGAGTTCAAACCCCAGCACCACGTACACAACTAAGTTTTGGAGCAATGAAGGCCATGTGAAACGCTAAATAAAGTTGATTCTCTCGTTCTCTGACTCTCTCACTGTCCCTCTTTCTTTAAAAACAAAAACAAAAACAAAACTTGGTTGTAGGTATTTATATATATATATTTGTGAATGTGTACTCAAGTAAACCTTTATTAATATGTGTATATAAATGCTTCTCAATTTTAATAATTCAAAATATTTTCTTCAGAAAATAGGAATTTGAAAACTTTCTCCTATATGTATAATAACTATGTGAGAGAAGAATAGACAGGAAAATAAAAAACAATTCAGACAGGTATGAAATAGTTTAAGATACAGGTATATATGATATCCAATTCTATATAAATTCTTTAATAAGTCACTTAAGCACTGATTAACTACTAATTTTTTTTTAAAGAGAGAAGGACAGGGAGAGGGAGAGACAGAGAGAATCAATTTTTGTTGAGTTTTTATTTGGCTTTTGTTGCTCTGATACTTAGCTGTGTACGTGGGTGCTGGGGTTTGAACCTGTGTACTTGCACATGCTGGGCAAGGGCTGTAATCACCGAGCCACCGCTCCAGCCCCAACTACTAATTTAAAACACTTGTTGCGTGCATAATGTAGCCATATTCTGAACTTTAAAACACAATGATAGGTAATGTATATTTGTGTATTATGTAATCTGTATGTATTTTCCCTATCTGGATGGGCCAACTGGAACCATTAAGGTCAAAGATGAGTGTTTAATTCTGATCATGAAGCCTGGAAATAATAATTGAGTGAGACTTTATAATATCAGTAGATATTTATTATGTAGAGGAAATAACAAAGTTAAAGGGACTCAATGAAAATCCTCTGTGGGATTCAGAACTTGGTAGTGCCAGCACAGTGCTGTGTTAGCTGGAAAGAAGCCGGGAGATTGACTAAGACCAAATGGTAAAGGGCTTTAAGTTTATATGCAGGATTTTGGACTTGATTCTTTTTCAGACTTTTATGGAAGTTGGAAGTCTAAAGAGACAATAGTATGTATAATAATCTGAAGCCTTGTATAGCCTTTACTAACATTTTGCTATTGTTAACACTTTCCTCCGTTTATAAAACCATTTTTCTTTCCTCCTTTTCATCCTCTATATGTGTGTGAAATTTTCTTCTGTGATATTTCAAAATAAGTCATGTGCATCCTGTTCTTTTACCTTAAATATGTCATTGCACATTTCCCAAGAGTTAGGGATCTTCTTCTATACATCACAATATGATAGCAACTTCAGTAAGATTAATATTAATGCAATTTTTTATCCAATCTACTGTCATAATGTAGTTTTTCCTATTGTCACAAGAACATTTTATGTCCTTTATTTTCCATCTCACAGGTTCTATTTACTCAAGCAGAGTTGGAAGTACGTACAGGATCCGAAAATTATAAAATTGCTTCTTCTCCTAGTTATTCCATAGGGAGACACTCTTCCCCTTTCGTGCTCTTTTGGTCTCCACACCCTTAGCAGAATCATCAAGGATCTGAGGCAAGTCATCTCTCTACTCAGGTCCTCAGTGCTGTTCTCTGCTTGCTCTCTGAGTAACACCTCCTCAGTGTCCTGCCTCATGAGTGCTTTTCTGAAATCTGACACGAGAATACACTATAGAAAGATAGTGCGAACAGATCCTTGTTTCAGGTTAGCTTAAATCGGTGTGTTTTCTTGAGCCTTTACTTCTACATGTGTTCAGGGAAGATTTTATTTCCCTTAAAAGAAATAGAATTACATCAATGGAAAACAGGGAATTATTTGGAGGATGTGTAAGATCCAAAAATTTTAGGGTTATTGTGTTGTTCAGAAAAAAATATGATTCTCATTTGGAAAAAGGCCCATGTATTTACTTTTCCAAATACACATAGATGTGATTTCTGCTTTATCCAAATTCCTTTGTCTAATCTTCATTTGTTCTTCACACCTAAGATACCTATATGAACCTTGCTTCTGTTTCCATCCATATTTAGACAACATAGCCTTCCATTTCTAATTTTATGGAACAATAAATTGATCCCTATACTATCTTTATGTTTTACAGTAAATTATTGGACTACAAGCATGTCCATAATGTATATTCTCAGTGTGAATGAAAGAATCACTCCCCTGAGAGTAGGGCTGTGAAAAGCATAGTATTTTTTGGTGAGAGTAAACCCAAAGAATTTTTTTTTCCTAACAAAGCTGGCAAAGATGAATGCATAAGTGCAGGACTACATTTTTGGAGCCTGCTCAGCCACCTAGAACTCTCAGCAAGTGTCATCAAATGTCTTTACATCTCTAGTATATTTTACACACTCTGAAGAAACAGAGAGAAAGGAACAAAAAGAAACAGAACAAACAAACAAACAAAAAGCCTTGCAGCTCCAAAAAATGTTGAAGTATTTGTTTTTAAAATGCCAAGGACTCACTCAGCATACAAATGATGATTTAATGCCCCAGTCTTGGTTAAAAGCAAGTAATGTTACTAGGAGTTTGGTGAGTGAGACTTGATGGAGAGGCAAGGAGAAATACTAATCCCAAAGTTTGGAGAATAAGGAAGCACTGTTTTCCTTTTTTTTGCTGGTCCAAATAAGGGCAGAGGAACTGGAAAATGTTTTTATTTTTTCTTTTTATATGAAAACAGTTTTGCTGCTGTAGATGTCTAACAAGAACAACAACAACAAAAAAGGAATAGCAAAGAAAAAATCATTCATCACCTTAAAGACAAAAATATTATCTTTCACCATAAATTCAGGGGAAGTAAATGCATACTGTGTGAGGAATAACATTGCAGAGCCCCACACTGCTGAAACCGCAGGAGGCTCATTAGCAGATCTTTCTGTGGTGCAAGGCATTGTGGCACAAGAGGTCTGGCCTCTTACTAGGATTTATGAAGAGACTGTGTTGAATTTGCTCCTAATCCTTATTACAATTTGCCTCTACTTGAGACAGAAAGAAGAAGAGTCTTGGAAAAACCTACTATACTTCCATTCATTTCTTGCGGCTCTCTAACTGAAATGTCAGAGAAGAGCAAAACAATTTCTGGTCACCACTTGCTTTCCTGTAAACAAGAAAGTGGGCAGGGAAGCTTGAATTCCAGCAGCCAGTCTGCCAGTCCCTGGTGATTTTGCTGGGTCAGTTCATATCCTCAATATAAAACTTAGCAAGCAATTGAGCTGCTTATGTGGTTTTTTGAAATGTCCTCCATGCCACACCAAATGGTGAGAAAGAAGACCCCAAAAGCTATTGAACTGCAGCTCACTCAATGAGTATATGAATACACAGGGTAGAGGAAGCAGGTGTGCTGTGAAGTTTGGCTTCTTTTTTGAACCCAAGGAAAATTTTGATATTAAACCAAATTATTTTCAAATGAAAGTTACACTAAAGTTCAATATATATGTTTTTTCGATTCAGATCTTTTTATTTGTAAATATAATACATGAACATTGTTGTAAAAATGGAAATAAAATGTTGTTGAAAAAATTTATATTTTTTTCTCAGTACTTTGTATAGGTGATAGCAGTATACATTTAATTCATAATTATACTTTCCCCACCTCACTGCTAACTTCAAGTGCTTTGTTGTTGTCATTGAGAACTTTCACTCATAATGTGAGATCATATTTTCATCATTACATAAAATTGTTAGCTTGCTTGTGTACTACTTGATAGGTTCACATACACACAATAATAGAAATAATCTTTTTTTTTTTTAAGAGAGAGGGACAGTGAGAGAGAGAGAGAGACAGAATCAATTTCTATTGAGTTTTTCACATGGCTTCCGTTGCTCTGACATTTAGTTGTGTACATGGTGCTGGGGTTTGAACCCACGTACTTGTGCATGCTGGGCAAGGCCATAACTGAGGAGCCAATACTCCAGCTCCAAAATCATCTCTGTTTTGTTGGCAAAGGCAAGAGAATGACAGAAAAAGAAAAAATAGATGGCATAGAGGGTTCGATATAGTTTTTTTTTTGCTAGTTTTTTTCATGTATTTATTTCCAAGGATAAGGAAACATGATTTGAAATGTTATAAAATCAGATAATGCTACCATCGTCCTTCAAACTGGATATAAATCTGCATGCTTTAAAAGTTTGTGACAAAGCTTTCTTCTTTATCACACCTCATAAAGAAGGAAGCAGTTGACTCCAGGTAAAAGGGATTTTGTTAAAAGGTATCTTTGGAAGTCAATCTTATGGTTCTGCTTTAATTTTTTCTGCATGAGGCCCAGACACCAATGGGTTTTATGGCTCTCCAGGTGATTTTAATGTGCAGCCAGGTTTGAGAAACAATTGATCAGATTCAGAAAAGCCAGTGACATGTGGAAAATAAAGCACTCACAGAGAACATACCAAACCGAAAATCTGAGAAATTTAGAATAAGGGCACACTAACTGGAAACTAAGTGTGACATGTTAGGACTTTGCCTAGTTCACCATGGATTACAATCCTATCTTTTGATTCCCATTGTTACCAGAATCACATAAATGTCATGTCCTGTAGGTGCTTATTTATCTTGCATTTAATGAAAGATATACTTTCTAACTTCAGATTATGTGCTATGTATTAATTTACTAAAAATACCTACTTATTAAAATATTTTCTTCCTTTTAATCTTTTACAAAAGATGAACTAGTTCATCTAGTTCATTTAGTTTTCCTAAATCTGCACTTCTCTATATTTTAAAAAATATTTTTCTGAATATATAATCTACTACATGCAGTTCATCTGAAAAATGAGTCCCACACCCAATGCTTTATTTATTGGAAGAGAAATTCATTCTATAGATAGCCTGCAGTGCAGACACAAGAAGTATTTTTGTTCCATTTTTCTTTTTATCTTCTTTCCTAGTGTGTCTTTCTCCTTCATGTTTCCACAGGCTTTGGCCTACACCTTGAATGCAAAATGAGACAATCCTTTAAACATTTTTGTAGCAGTTGTGCAGGGGTATAAAATTTGGGAAACAATAATTCTTTTAAACATAGGTTGTTTTAATAATATTGTAGGTTTTAAGATGAATTAAATAGAAAGATACTATAATGATCTTTTATTTTTCCATCACAGGTTTACTGAATGTCTGTGTTATGCAGAGTATAAATTGCTTCCTGAGTGACATCATAATAAAAATAGCAGATGCTACCATTTTGCCACTATGCCTAGCTTAGATTGTGTTTATATCATATTCACTACTGTTCTTTCTAAAATATTTATAAAACAAAATAAAACCTGACCTGAGCCACTATCCACTGCTATCTCCATAACACATACACCCAGAAAGATAAGTCTATTGATCCAAGGCCCCGTGTGACTTATTTTTCTAGCAGTGATGATTGCTTATACTGTGAATTTTTCTGTATTGAGTTGATTTTTCTTCTTGTTAGTAGTGTACAGTTTCAAGATCACTAGCTAGAGTAGAAGTAGATACCTAGAGAGGAGAGGTTTAGAGCGGCAGGCCTATTAGTCCACATGTGGATTGAACCTGACTTTGGCCTCTTTGTTACAAATCACCTGAGTGAGCCATAGAAACCAAAAAAAAGAAAAAAGAAAACAAAACAAACAAACAAAAAAAAAAAGCTAAAAACCAAAAAACCAAAAAACAACCAAAACCAAAACCCAAAACAAAAAAATGCGAAGAAATCCCACATGTGTAGTATGAAACACTGGATGGAGTAAAAAGTGTAAAATGATTAGAATTCTTAAGGCTCTTTTTGGTCTGTTTAATGTCTATGACCTAAGCAATGGATGAAAACCTAGAGGCCTTGGAGCACAGCTGAGGGAAATCGAAATTGACTTGCACCTTACTTCACTTGAACATTTCTTTCCAGTGACTGCGAGTTTTTGGTCTTTGTTTGCTTGTTTCATGAATGGCAAGCAGTTTTGATGGGCAGTTTAGGAAGGTTATTTATGATATGAAACAGCAGCATGGTGATTAGAACAAGTGCTGGTCTCTTAACACAGTCCCAGAGTCTATCCCTAGCTATCTGTCTGTCCTGGGTCAATCAATAGCCTTCTTTATACAACTGTGTCTTGAGGCATAAAAAAGGAGTCACCTAGTTCCCAAGATTGTTTCCAGCCCTGAAATACTATTTCTAAATGTAAGAGAGAGCTGAAAAAATCATTTCTAAAATTTGTCATTAAGCTTATGCTTGTTAAGATTTTACTATTATCCACTTACTGTTATAGAGACTTAACATTATCTCGATTTAAAAAATAGGAAAACATAGAAGAACACCCAGGGAAGGCAGATTTTTATGAACATTCTTAGTAAATTAGGAAATGAGAATTGTGCAGAAAACAATGCATAATCTAATGACATATCATTATAGAAAACATATAATTATATGGAAGAAGATTCAAATAATTATTGTTCTACTGAATTGCATGTTTTGGACATTACCAGATATACAACTATATAAATAAAATTTTATTAATGCCGTCTGGCTACATGAGAAAAAAGATTTGTTTAGTAAAAAAAGATCTGATGAATTCTATGGTAGATTTTTCCCATTTTCTTTCAGTGATGTTTTGTATTATTGAGCTCCAATGATAATTGGACAATTTTTAAATCAAGCATGGCTTCTTTATTCATAGTTGCATCTTCTGTAATAAATATCTTTTTCCACCATATCCCCATAAAAACTAAAAACTATTTATTCTTCACTTTGTAATCATATTTTTAATCATGTTTTAGCACACATGTAATTTATAAAGGTGATACATGCACATGCGCGTGCACGCACACACGCGCACCTATCAACTTTTGTGATATATTGAGAATAAATTTATAGGTACAGAATATTTGAAAAAAACTATTTTCATGTATAATACTGTAGTTATTAATAGTACCTAAAAACATTGAACATTAATTAAGATGCCACTGAAGTAGTCTGATTAAGCTTCCTCACTTTCTGTTTGAAGCATTAATGATATCTCTTGATATCTCTTGATTACTTTCAAAATGAAGTCCAAATTTCTTGGCATTTCATTAAGATCCTCCTTGGCCTTCCATTACTTCATATTCTTGCCAATGCCCAGCTCACACATTTTAGCCAACTAACCTCAAATTCAAAGAGCATCTAGTTTTGGAGTAAGTTGCTCATCTTCTGCTATTGTTCCCACTTTTCCCTTTGCTTGAGATGTACACCTTTGATTTGACTGCATCTTATCGTTTGAAATTAAACTGAGCGCATATTTCTTCCAGGAAGCTGTCTTCACTGATGCCCAACCCAGCATTTGGGATCAGCACAGTGTGCATGCCACTATGTTTCCCTCTGCTTCCTTCTAAGTAAAGTTGATCTTTTCATACACTCCCAAACAGCCATGCATATATTTATGTAATGCATGTTTTTAGTGGTAAAGGCAAATAATGATTTTGTTAGTAGCAACAAATCTACTGCTACCGCACACACACAAACACACGTATATTTGCTTGAGTGGGTAGTGTGCTTAATTGCTTTTCTCTGTCACTCACACACATTTATACACAATTTTGTGGCATTTTTGTCTTCACGACTCTCGTTTGTCTGTTAGTCAAGTTCAATGGTTGTATTTTACTATTTTTTGAATATGTGCAACTATTGACCTAGCTTCATGAACACTTCTTGAACTACTACAGACAGGTGAGAAGGATGATGACATTTAAGAAATCTTCCCAGAGCCACACAGATGATTCTGACACTTTGGATACAATATTTTAAGCACACATCTTCCTCCTTATTGGTTTTAAATTAACTATTTACTATTTTGAATTTTTTAAAAATTTTATTGAGGAGTTGAGTTTCCGTACAGTCATAAATGCATATATAGTAATAATATGAAATGCCTCTGATCCTAATCCAGAATCACCCCCACATCACTCACACCCCAACAACAGTATAAATATCCTTTAAAATGTTCTGCACATTTTTGAGAAATAAAAAAGCCAACATTTTCCAATTCATGTAGAATTTCTGATTGTGTGATTCTGAGAAAGACTCAAAGACCGTTTGTTCAAAAAAAGCATATTTATCTATACATCTGAAGTAATAATAATCCTGGGATTACAGAGTGTAATCAGACGCATTAATATATTTGATGTTTGTGTTTGTCCAATAGCTACCATGTGCTAGCTACATCTCTAAGCAGTTTTCTTATCTATTCCCATTTACTAATATTTAATATTGCTATTTGAAGACTATTACTACTGATTCTATTAAGACAATATTTTACAAATATTAAATATTTGATTATTAAATATTTAAGACATAATGACACACAATGTTACTCCAAGGATACTTATCAAGATTTCAATATAGAAACTGAGTGTCCGAGAACTAACGTGTCTGATTGCTCTCCAGTGGTGTGTAACAGTCAAAATTCAAACTTGGGTTCCAAATTCCCATTGAACTTAGCATACCATCTGCCTGTATTGAGAAGGTTTGTGAGGATAACTACCTTCCAGATTCTATCTAATCACACTGGGATAATTTAATCATTACATATTGGGATGAAGAATGTTGATTAAGAATCTTTTCCAAAGGCAAATAAGTAGTCTCAAATGAAATTAAATTTGAGCACTCAACTTTTCTGAAATACCTTATAAATGTAAAATTTTTGAAATAACAAATATATAACTTGAGAGAGAAATAAGTTATTTGTAAACTGTTGGTCATAAAATTTTTTTTAAAAAAAGAAATGGTTTTACTCTTCCTTTTTTTCAACTTGAAATTCCCCTTCAATTGATTCATAAGTCAATTAATTACCATCGAAAGACCCAAGGGCAGCAGGAAATCGGGTCCAAATTAAAAAGAAAAAGAAGGCAATTTGTTTTAAGTCTGAAAGTTTAATATTCAATCGAAGTTTAATCAGAAGTGACCCATTGTTAGAAAAGGAGACCATCGATGTCTTTTTAATTTCACTGTCATTAAATGAAGAGACTCAGGAAAATTGAGATAAATGATTATTCTCAAATGAAAATTAAGGAAAAAATGCTATCAGAAATCAACTAAAAGTATATTTTATTTCTTTGTATTTTAATTCACAGAGGAAATAGTTCTGTTAGAGATTGGATTGCTCTTCCAAGTGGAGCTATGTAGAGTCTTCAGAGACAAATGTAACCATGTGTGTTTTATCTACTGGGACTAAAATAGTTAGTCTTTCCTTTAATACCTATTTATTCAATTAAATGAGATTTTTGCTTTAGTGAATTGCAGAATTAATTTGGTATTTTTATTGATTTCCAAATGAGTAAATGAAATGAATGAATGCTTTTAGCTAAAAGAAAACATTGCCCCAAATTCAAGGTATTCAAGAAACCATTCTTAGTCCTTAAAATTAAATCTACCTGTAATCCCTGGGATATGTGGGGAAATAAAGACTTTCGTTTAGCCTTTAGTCAGTAGGAGCTAGAATAGAAGTACATAATTTGCCCAGGGATATCCGACAGCATTAATATAAAGCAATTCATAGCTTGCTAAATGCAATACCAGTGGGATGGGTGCCATGAGAAGGGGAAGTTAAGAGGGATTTAAGCAACCAGTCATTTCCAGAATCGGTTTTCTCCGAATTCCCCATAGCTAATATCTACATTGAACTTAGCATTTGACAAAAAATTTTAACATGATAATAATAATAATGAATGGTAACCATTCTGATAGTCTATTGTTTCAACTTTAATTTCCCTGAATGCTTTCACTCAGATTATGTAAAAAGAGGTCAGTCCTATAAAGATAAAGTCTTCCTATTTCTAACCAAAGGACTGAAAAACTAAATACGTCTTTTAGGATTTGAATAATGCATTTGTTTCTTCTTAAACTGATGTTTAGATTCTTTTGCCCTTCACTTTAAGACCTTCAAATCCCTCAATTTTTTTACAGTTGATTAAGTACAGCCCTGAGAAAAGCACTGCCTGACTGTTCTACAGAAAGCATTTCAGGAGGCTAACAGGTTCTGACTTCAGAGAAATGATGCAGTTAAATTGACTTGAGAGCTTACCAGAGACCAGATGTACTAAAGACCACAATAAGTTTGGGATCTTCATTATTGAGAAAACTTTTGCCCCCCTGTAAGATCTGAGAACACCAGCTTTTCTTTTCCTACCTTGGAACTTATTGGTGTAAATTCTACATTCTAAGTGATACGTAAAACGTTGATTGTGTTACTATGTCACTTGGATGTGGTGCCTCTAACCCATGTGTAACAATATCCAGCAGTGGAGTTGAGCCAGTTAAAACAAAATGCATGAGCAGAGTTGGTAAATAGCTGCCATTCTGAGCCCCTCACTGGCCCTTCTCTCATCTGCAGTGGCTCCTTCAGGAACCCAGATGCTTTGGTGGTTAAATAATTCTAGAAGCATCTATGGTTATGTCTGTTACTTAGGAGAATAGCTTTCTACCCCCCAAAAGGAGGCCAGTTGAAGAGAAGAGCACTCAGCTAAGCATTTAATGACTTGCAGTGATGGGAGTACCTCCTTTACTTCAGTCACTGAGACTTCATGTGCAAATGCAAGTAGAATCTTTATTGCTTAACTCATCAGGTACTATAAGGATCTGTGATATTTTGAGGAATTTTAGATTCATACATTCTGTTTGCGAAACTGAAACATGATAGAATACTACATGGATTTAAAGTTACTGAAGAAGGGATAAGTTTCCAGGCTAAGAAAAAACAAGGGCAAGATGAGATTTTTTAAATTACAATATTACACAGTTGCAAATTTTATTCCTATGTGAAAATTATATGATGCAAAAATAAATTTCATTTTTTCTCTTGTACCATCATTTTCAAAAATGTGTAAGTAAATACTATACTGTATTCTAATGCTGTATATTATAGACAATACATTTTATAATGGTTAAGAGCACAGACACTGCCTGCGTTCATTCTCCAGATTTACTGCTTGGGCAAGATATATAAACTCACTGTACCTCAGCTTCTTTATCTATAAAATGGAAATAATAGTATTTACTTTAAAAGGATTTTATAATAATTAATTGAGCTAACATTTACCGTGTATTTTATGAGTATTAGATAGTATTCATGATACATAAAGTATGTTTTGTCTATGGATGCTTCTTTACTTTGTGGAATATTTAGAAGTAGGTATATGCCTTTTGTATATCAGACATTCTCAAGGGGCATATAATAATACCCTTAGCTTCCCTCCAATATTCTACTCACACAACTGGCATGCCAGAATCTCTGAAACAATGAAGGCAATTAATACTTATTTTAAAATGGCATTTTACTTGGCTAAATATGTTTATAAATTCTAGCTTAAATTATAAGACATCTTTACAATCAGATTACATTTAAATGTTGAGAGTGCTGTGGCCTCCTGCTAAGTAGTATTTAGCATATATATTGAAAACTCTGTTAAGCCTCCAACGAATCAGAAAGTCAGTATCATCTTGACATTTGGTCATGTAGCTATTACTTTTGTACAAAAGTGTTTCAGTTAAGTGTTTTGTTTATTTTTCATGTTTTGAAGTCATGAAATTGCCTACTAACCTTCTAAAGCTATCTTCTTTTGAAGGAATAGCATCATATAGTTGGATATAGGGTTGTACATATAAGGACATCCGTAAGAGTCAAGTGACCAAGTTTGAGGTTTCGGTTCTGACACAAAGTATGCAACCATGAAAAAATTGAATAAATTCACTAAAAAAAAAAAGCAACAACAAAAACAAAAATTTAACCTGTAAAACTGGCATGATGTAAGATACTAAAAGATTTAATAAATATTTCTTAGATTTTTCTCTTTTAAGACAATTGAAATGAATTAGGAAATGAAAATGCTCAGACTGACCTAAAGTACCAAATCTAAATTTGTCATGTAAGGGCATTAAGATAAAACAAATAAAAAACAAAGACTGCAATCTCCTTTCAACCCCTTTTATAAGAGAAAGATTATTTTAAAATCAAAAGACAGTTGAAAACACTTCAGGAAAAAAAGACAGCACTTTGATTTGAATGTACTTAGTTTTATGAAAAAAGTTAACTTTTTATATTACCAATTTTTTTCTTTTGGTCATGGACTGGACTACAATACTGCTTTTTCAACTAGCATTTGAGTATGAATGGGTTAAATGAGAGTGAGTGAGTCCTACACTTGGATGAAAACCCTGCAGATGAGTAAATGTAGTTCTTCAGCAAAAAAAACCAGCCTTCTTAGCATGTTGCCTTCACTTGTAAATTGGGGAAAAAACCTTTATCTCCAAGTTATTATATGGATTGACAGTTTTTGACATGTTTTTAAAAGTTTTACATGTGTTAACACATTAAATCCTTATGATTTCATAGGGTAAAATTATTATACACAATCTATAGATGAGAGAACTGAAACCCAGAGAATTACATTGGTTCCCTATAGCATTCTTTTCTCCATTCTGGGCGAAGATAAGAGACAGACACATTTGCATGCTCTAAGGTACTTTAGTAACCCTGAAAATATGACTACGGGAGTTTTTATGTGCATCACTCTTTCTCTTCCTAGGAAAAGGAGATGAAGAATTTCCCTAAATTCTCCTTAGGAAAAAAGGAAAAGATCTGAAATTCTTATACTCCGGAATGTAGTGTTCTTCATGTTGCATGAGTGGAATGGACAGTCATGTTTACAGGGTTCTGGGTCTTAGTCCTTTTGAAATGGAAATATACCTCCAGGGAGGAAAAATCTCCCTGGGTTTCTCTTACTGTTGAGTCATCATTTAACTTCCATTGCTTATCCTTTAATCCAGGTTCCGATAAAGTTTGCTCAGAAAACCCTTACCATGCAAAACATGTAAGAGTTCACTGCCTGACGACGAAGCTGTAGTTCATATTAGGCATTCAGTGAGTTGTAGCTACAAATCACCATTTTCAAATTCATTCTCTCAATAGAAGTTTCTTATTGTTTCTGTAGTCTGTTACTATTGCTGATAGATACCAAAACTTTAAGGCTTTTACTTTAATGTATAGTCTCAAAAGAATTAAAGAATGTATTGTGTATGAATGTATTAATTTTTACAGATGCTTGAAAATTTCTGGTATTAACATGTGTTGAAATGAAGAAAGTGTTATTCTTTGGCCTGTATATCTCCTTTGCTTCCTCTTCTGTGGCTACCAAAAAAGAGTTCATTGATTTCATTAGTTAAAAGTCATGTAAATTTAATACTCATTTAACTAAGTCGTGGAAAATATTGAGTAAACCTTAAAGGGATGTCAAGAATTTGTCGACGCTTCTAATCATTCGACAGATGCCATAAAACAGCCCAATAACTCTGTGACTGATGTGGAGAACTTTATCATGGCTCTTTAAATCTTAAAAGGAACTTTGTTGCATCCAGTTTAGTTTCACGAGCTGAAGCACTTCTTATTTTCTTTTTTCTCACAATTTCTGTGGTGTCATCTGTGTCATCTGGTATTGATTGCCATTCTGGCTTCACCTGGGTATGAGAGATTCAGGGTTGTGAAATTTCAGGAGCATCAGATTAGACTTGAAGACCCAGATTCCACCAGTGACTAGTAGAATCTAGAGCTGCAATATCTGTGAACCTCAGTCTACTCATCTAGAAAATGACAGACACTTGACTAATCCTATGTAGTTGTGAGTATCAAAAATAAAAATTAAAGCAACATGGAAAGCTTTGAAACACTGAACACATTCATAAGAAATTTTAGGATTAAGAGATTAATAGCAAATATTTTTAATTATCTTAAATAATTTATAGGAAAGAAGGTAAAAATTATCAATATTAGGAATGAAAATGGAGATGCAAACTAGACCTTATTAAAAGAGTGGTAAAGGAATGAATACATGAGAAAGTGCTCTAAATCACTAGTAATCAGAGAAATGCAAATGAAAACCACATTAAGATATCACCTTACACCAGTCAGAATGGCAAAGTTGAAGAAAATAAACAACAATAGATGCTGGAGGGGGTGTGGAGAGATAGGCACACTAACACACTGTTGGTGGAGCTGCAGACTGGTACAGCCCCTCTGGAAAGCAGTATGGAGAATCCTTAAAAAATTAGGGATGAGTCCACCATACGACCCTGCTATTCCACTCCTGGGTATCTTCCCAGGGGACTTAGAATCAGCACATTACAGTGACACAGCAATATCGATGTTCAT